>VWZI01007565.1:1843713-1897697 GCA_013396835.1 Psilopogon haemacephalus
TTGCCTTCCCCTTCTTTCTCCCCCTTTGCCTTCCCCTTCTCCCCCTTTGCCTTCCCCTTCTCCCCCTTTGCTTTTTCTCTTCCTTCTGTTCTGCAATGAAATATGCTCACATTCCCAGAATGTGTCCCTTCAAATAAAAGCCTCTAATCCAGACCCAGTATGTGAATAAATCTGGACCTCATCAGACACTCAAACACGTATTTTTCTTCTGTAGATTTCATTGTTTCATCTTCATTTGAGAAGGCAGCAGCAGCAGCACTGTCCTTCTACAGATCTTGAATGCAATGTTCACTTCAACAGGCTAGATGCTTGCTGATGGACAGAAGCTAATAAAATCCATAGATTCATAGAACGCCAGATGGGAAGGAACCTCAAGGATCATCTAGTCCAGCCTTAAGCTATACAGGACATGAATAAATGTAGCCAGCAGAATCAATAGAAGTAACTCATTAACTCTGTTTTGGAGAGCATATTCTCTGATGCCTCAAACTGCACTTTTAGTATAGACATCCCTAAAAATTGTGGGCAGCACAGGAAACCCAACGGGCTATGGCTAGGAAATAATTTAGTTGTTTAGATTATCATCCTCATGTAATGGTATGCACATGGATGACAAAACCCACTACTGAGAGAGCTTCCTGCTCACGGTTTAGCCTCTTCTTTTTGCCAAAGACTGCTCAGGAAGCTTTCTTTTTGTAGACTCCTGTATGAGTTAATTTCAGAGGAAAATGGAAACTTTATGCTTAGTTTAGATTGTGACTGAGTGGATGAGAAGGAGGAAACCCAAACAGTCTTTCCCCTCAAAGTGCCTTTTCATTTTTCAGATGTATACTGCTTTTGTTTTCCTGTTATTCAGCTTGGAAAGCTGTGTAAAAACACGGTGATAGGAACCTGTAGGAAAACTGTCAGTGCTTAATTTTTATTCAGTGTGTATTTTATGCTGGTGTTTCCTTTGGGCGTGGGTGTCTTTTCCCAACCTAAGAACCCAACGTGTTACAAAAACACACGCAGTGAAAACAAACAAGAGAAATCTCATTTCCTCTGGTGAACAGAGTTCACAATTAGCCCGAGTGTAATTTTAGGTCTGCTGTACCCTATCAAACACTTTTGCTGACCAAAGCTTGCTTGGCTTTGGCACGGCTGATAAAGCATCTGTGATGTCAGAGGAGAATGTAGCTACATGGAAAAGGGGGGACAGAATTGGTCAAATGCAATAATGTATTCTCGAAGCTGTTCCTGCCAGCAATTAATGGGGAAATTCATTTTATGAAACACTGTTTACAGACTGACGTCTGGAGAACTTCTCAACGTTGGATCATTTCCAGTGTGTAGATTTATATACTATTCCTGCCTCTTTTCCCACTTCCCCCCCCCCTTAAACATTTCACTTCTCTCATCCGTATTACTCGCTGAATTGTCAGTGAATGTGAATTGTTTCTGCTGCTGTGGTTTCTTTTATGGTCCCAGGTGCACAGGTTATTAAAGGCTTGCTAAAATGGACATTCACTGGATACTAATTGACATTTATACAGAGATATACACCAACTCCAGGAGGTTTCCTTACTTAAAGTAAAAATTCTGTTGGTCTCTGACTGGTTTGCCTTCTTATCCTTGATATACCTAGAGACAGCACCAAGGATAAGTTGCTCTATCACCTTCCCAGAGATGGAGGTGAGGCTGACTGGTCTGTAGTTACCTGAGTCCTCCTTTGTGCCCTTTTTGAAGACTGAAGTGACATTTGCTTTCCTCCAGTTCTCAGGCACCCCTCCTTTTCCCCATGACTTACCATGGGTGATGGAGAGTGGCCCAGCAATGACCTCTGCCACCTCTCTCAGCACCCATGGGTGCATCTCATCAAGAGCCATGGATTTATAGGTGTCCAGATTGCTTCACTGATCCCTATCCTATTCTTCATCAACCAAAGCAAACTCCTCCTTTATCCTAACTTGCTCTGGGGCTCCTGAGGATGGTCTCCAGCAGTACAGACAAAGAAGGCATTCAGCAGCTTTGCCTTCTTTTTATCCTCTGTCACCAGGGCACCCACCTTACTCAGCAGTGGGCTTACATTGCCTCTAGTGTTAGTTTTGTCTGCAGTGTATTTGAAGAAGCCCTTTCTGTTGAAAAGCCACAGTTACGTCTCCCTGGAGCCTTCTCCAGGCAGAACAGCCCCAGCTCTCAGGCTGTTCTCATAGCAGAAGTGTTCCAGCCCCCATTTGGTGTGTAAGGAGAGAACAGCCTCTGCAGATACATTTCTTTAACCTCAGACATAAAGGTGGAAAGCCTGTCCTCTCCTCTGGGAGCTGATATGTTGTTTATAAACACCTGTTTTCACAACACAATTAGTATATGGCTCTGCTTGCTTGCTAGAGGGGTGGGTGGGTGGGCTCTGAGGAGATGCAGCTCAGCTGTGGACTCTGCTGTTGGCAAGGCACTGATTGTAAAGTGCTGTGGCTTGTCCTCCACAGCCTTGATTACAGCTGTTTTGGAATCAATTTACATCAAGCTAGTCCACTGCAAGCTCCTGCAGGTGATGCTGCTGCTAGATTGACCCTCTCTTCATGTTTTAACCATAGGCCTATGAACATCTCTAAAGAGACAGCTCTAAGTCATTCTTCACTCATTAGCTACTCCAGGAGCTGTATTGCAAGACAGGAAGGATCTCTTATGCTGTACCCTGCAAGATGTACCCTGGAGGTGTTTAAGGCCAGGCTAATGTAGGGTAGGGTGTCCCTGCCCATGGCAGGGGGGTTGGATCTAGATGATCCTTATGGTCCTTTCCAACCCTGACTGATTCTATGATTCTAAGATCACTTATGATAAGGCATTGCCCATGCACTGTGTTATCAGACAGTGGAAGTGTCTCTGTGTTTCCAGGTCTCTAGCACTGGGGAATACAGGAGAGGTATTTATTAGGCCATCCAAAAACATCATTAGGTGCCCTTATGCAAGCTAACCATCTTGATAAGGTTTCTTGACTTGGTAAAGTGACTACATTCACACTTAATTTACTTTTCTTACCAAACTAGCTCCCACTAATCTGATCTCTAACAGAAATCACTTTTTTTTTTTTTCCTATGTGGAACCAGTTTGGTTTATTCTGTCATCTTCAGACATTCAAATCAGCCTTAGTAGCAGAGAAGCCGTTAGGGCATAATCAACCTTCTAGACAACAGTCATCGTTTTCTTCAACAAGCACTTAATGTGAAGTAAAAAGTGAAGGCTGCTTCAGTTTTATATGCTGCTGCCAGGCAATTTAGCACCTGTTTTCCTTAATTTGTTTTGTTACATAAACACCACATTAAGGCCCCTTCCGTTTTCAACTAGGTGGCTGTGCTACAATCCCCGAGTCTGACTTGGAGGAGGGAACAGTTGTACCTGGCTCCACAGCAGCGCTCCCCACTCGCAGGCAGATGGCAAAGCAGAAATCCAAGCCTGGTAAGAAAAGCAAAACGATGTTGTTTTACTGAGGGGTGCACAGTTAGTCTCTTCTGAGTGCTTGTGGCTAGATGGAAGAAGTGATGGATGTTTCAGGCTTTGTTCGCAGGTGTTTTTGGTGGTGATAGTACAATGTGTTGGATTCTGTTTGTCCAGCTTCTTCTTCCAAGCTGTAGAGAGCAGCCTTGGGATTAAATAACCTCACAGATGAGAGGTTTTGTGCTACTTAATACTCAGATGAGATGCTCCTAGGTTTTATTCATGACCTCTTCCACTGAGAACATTTTAGTTCAATAAAGGCTTTTTTCATGTTCTGCAGTACGGTGGTTAGACCTCGTGCCAGCTGATTAAAATATCTTTTTTTTGGTGGGGAAACTTCCTAGAATTTCTGAAGGAGAAAAAAAAAATATTATTGGCTCTAATAAAATGAAATTATACTGGCTATAAAATATGCTGCATACAGTGATGACACATTTTCTGGAAGGGCTTCATGCTGCCGGGAACTGTGATATAGTGTTAACATATTTTAAAAGCAGCACTGTACAGGAGTGCCATTGCAGTTTAACAAAGTGCCTGGTAGGCTCTGAGGCTTTTTTACTTCCTATTTTGTTTATTAAGTTGCAGCTTCACTCCTCTTCTCCTCCCGCCTTGTTGTCTTTTATTATTCCCCCCGCCCTGTAATTTAATTTAGTATTTTGATGTTGGTTGTAAATCAGATGCGCTCATTTTACATGAACGATGCTAACAAGAGCAGCCAACAGCAGCCAGAAATAGGCAGAAGGTCTTTATACATCTGCAAAATGTCACTTAGTGTGGCGTTTCCAATGCTGGTTTGCCTGGCTGACTGTTGCAGAGCCAGGCCAGGGGGGTTTGTGTGCCCAGGGAAATGCAGCAGCAGAATTTACATGAGCAAATTTTTAATAGCGTGCAGGGAAATTTTGAATAATATGCAGGGAATCATAGAATGGTTTTGGATGGTTGAGTCCAACCATTAACCCAGCACTGCACCTCAGCATCACAGCTTTTCAATCTCTCACAGTCCACCACTTGCCTGGGCAGCCTGTTCACCTTTTTGGTGAAGAAATCTTTCCTAATGTCCAGCCAAGGCATTAGCAATGTGTAATAATGCCACAGTGTAACCTGAAACTCCCAAATTAATATCCTGAGAAACACCTGAGAAATCCACTGAAGGTCTAAAGCTCTGATTTTACCAGAGTGCTCATTACCTGCAGCCCTCCTGGCCTTCAGGTCATAGGAAGAGAGGATGTTAAAGCTATCTATATCTATAGTTTAACCTTTGTCATCTCGATATATCAAGTGCCCTCCTGTTAATGGAGGATATGATCTCTCTATGGTAGAATGCAATCCTGCCAACATTGCAACTTCAGGCACCTACAGCAATAAATCAACAACATACCACAAGCTGTCCCTCTTTGATGCTCTGTTCTGATCAGGCACAGTAGAGAATGTTCTGCCATGCTTAAGTAAATCTGATGGCTGAAAAGAGTAGCACAAGGGGGAAAGTGTGGAAGCATATTCACAAGGTCAGAAACAGCAGCATTGAAGACCTGCAAATCCTACTGGAAGTCTTAGCTCACGATAAAAACTGAGACTTGCATCCCGTAACTCGTTGCTTTGTAACTGTAAAGGGCAGAATGAAACCCCTGCAAGCTTTGAAAAAGTCTTCAGGTTTAGAGCCATGTGCTGTGCTGTTGAATCTAGCTCCTTCCTGGCAGGAGCTGACTGCCCATTTACTGGTTAGTGCAGAGATGGAGAGAGCACCGAGGCTATCTAGCACTGAGCTGTCTGGAAATTCTAATTGCTACAAGAGGTAAGAGCCAAGGGAGCTACTTAAACCAGAAGGTAACACTAGGCATGAAATCACAGCATTGCAATGTTTTTCTGGAGGTGATGTTTTTGGCCTGAGTTCTTGCTTCAGGCACCAGAGGCTGCAGAAGGACCACGGTGATTACAATCAGCCCTCAAAGGATATTTGTTTTGTCTTGTGTACCTTTTATTTTAATGAGTGTGCAGTTAATTTAACTATGTCCAGTCAATTAAGAGGAAAAAAAGGGAGAAAGTGGAGTTTGTTTTTTTTTTTCCTTGAGATTTCTTCCTTAATTTCCTGAGGGATTCCAAGGCTTGCTTGTAAGTTGAGAGGTGTTGTTGTCTTCTTGTAGGTGGTTTTTGTTATTCCTATCTTTTGCTCTAGAGGTACTTTAATGGCAATGCAAAAATCATACTGGCTTTAGAGAGCTTTCTGCTTGGAGCTGATATTTTTTTTTCATTGCATTGGGCTGTGTCAGCTAAACTGGTAAGACTGTTCCTCAGCTTTTTCGTGTTGTTTACCAAAAGTTCTTTGCAGTTTAATGACAGAGGTATAAATAGGTACAAAATAGCTTGAGGCTGCAACACCAAATAGGTCAGAACTGAAAGGAAAAAACAGAATCTCTTCAGCTGTAGTCGAAGACCATGGCTGATATCCCTGTGTTGGAAACACAAAGAGAAACATCTCTAGTAGCAGACCACATTCACAGAGGAAGGTGGAAATCAGAGTAATAGAACAAGCTGATAAGGTTAGATTCTGCAGGTGGTGAGAGGACTTTAGCTGGGTGCAATGGGCTACCATCGGCTGAAACAGAGTGAGAAGTACAATGTTATGCTTGCTCCATCTGGTGCCAGTCCAAATCCTAGCAACAGGATTTTGCACAGGTTGAATTCTATTCGTGGTTGTACACAGTGTGATGCAAAAAAAAAAAACCCAAAACCCAAACCTTCAAAGAAGTTTTTTATTGCTGCATCATTACTTTCCCCTTGGGCTTACAGCTACAGTACCACTGCAGATCCACTGACGGCTGCTGTAGTCCTAAGTACAAATGCAGTGATTGTAGGCTCAGGTAGGTCCTGTGGATTTCCTCTCTCTTTCCATTTCCTTCTTTACAAGTTATGAATTTCTTACTAGACTTGCAGTCTACTTGAGTGAGTAATTTGTTTTCAAGGAGAACTTTCCATATGCTCTAGAAGGTTAAAAAAAAAAAAAAATCATTGCAGATTTGCAGAACTCCACTTCCCCAGTTCTCTGTTGTGCTTGAAAGATTTCTGATTCAACGAGTTGAAAATGTGGTTTGTAGCTTAGGGAAATTCTTGTACATGCTGGGTTTTCAGAGGCATCTCTGAGGGATATGGTGGAAAACTTTAAAACAGTTTATCTCTGAACAATTTAAACTGCTGGTGATGAGCTTGGGGATGAAATAGCAGCATAATGTATTTGTCAGGATGTAGCCCTTTAAGTAAGTATTGTGTATCCCTCATACACTGCTGCTACATGCTACTTACTGTGGAAGAGAATGTCCTAAGATGTATTTTTCTAAGTAGTCTTCCTGTTAGACAGAAAAGATCTGGTTGCTCTTATATAAATAGAGAGTTTTATGCTGGTAAATGATGAGTAACTTAACCAAGGTGGTGGAAAAACAGATAAAAAGTTACTGTGCATGGGCTGAAGCGTTTATCTTTTGGGGTTTTTGGTTGTTAGTTTTGTTCACTTGGGTGGTTTTTGTTTTAGTGGAGTGGTGGTGGTGGTTACTTTGCAGTTTACTTAGCGTTTCTGGATTTTCCAACACTGGGAGTCAGGTTTGTCAAGGCATCTGTTGGCATTTCTGCAATTTGTAAGACTGGATTTTCCTGGCAGATTTTATTCGTGAAAGATCTTGCTGTAAATGATCAATCTAAATGAAAAAGTCTTAAGTATTTAAGGGAAACGTTTGCCAGACTTTGCCATGATAACTCAGAATCATCACTGTCTTTTGCTGAGAGAGCAACAGGGAAAGCAGCATTTACACTTATTGTTTGACTACAAATAGTTCTGAGAAGCTGTTTGTGAGACCAAAGGTTTGGCATTTGCACTCACTACTGTGCTGCCACTGTTCTTCAGTTAAATTCTTTGTATTCTGCTGTCATGCAAATATTTAGATGACTGAAAGATCACATTTCAAAGTCCTCATGTTGTATGATTATGCTTAGCAAAGGAAATAAACTTTCATGGTTTAATACTCTCAGCATCTAAGAACAAGTAGTGTCTCAGCATTTATATTTATGGATTGAAATAGCTTTTTTTTTTTTTAACTGTCTTTAATTTGAAGCATCTGGCTTATTACTTTGGATTAAACACACAGGCAGCTCTACATAAATGACTGTGAGGCTGAGCTATAAACTGCAGTGCAACAAGACTTTCTGAGCCAAATATTCAAAGCACCCCCTGCCATTGCACCCAGACATTGCACAGCTGCAGAGCTTTCCCTACATGTTCTTTGGTACTTCATCTTCAGCATTCCATGGCAGTGTCTGTGTGGGTGTTGTGGGTGTTGTTCAATAAGTTCTTTCAGTTTTCCCCTTCTCATCAAATATTGTTGTTGTCCTTACTATACCCAGGCACTTTCAGGAACTATCACAGAACGATGGGGCTGGAAAGGACCTCTGGGGATCATCTAGTCCAAAGCTCCTGCTAAAGCAGGTCACCTAGAGCAGGCTGCACAGGATTGCATTGAGGTGGGGTTTGAAAGCCTCCAGAGAAGGCTTTCAAAGCCTCCACAACCTCTCTGGGCAGCCTGCTCCAGGGCTTGGTCACCCTCGAAGCAAAGAAGTTTTTCCTGAGGTTTAGGTGTAACTTCCCATGTTCTAACACACGATTCCAGCCCACAAAGATGCTTAGTTCCATAACCCTGTGTGAACAACTCTTGCTAACAAACAAGACTGTATTTTTTTAGATGCCAGTGACACGTTGAAATTCAGCTGTGCCCTCATTTTTTCTCTTGTGAGTAGCAGTTTACATGAACATACAACTGTGAGAAAGTCATCTGTAAAGCTGCTCGTCGCCAAGTGATGCAAGATGAAGTTTTGGGGTAGTGTTTCACATTATTTGATTTTTAGAAGGGAGTTTTCTCAAACACTTGAATCTGTGCAAACAGATGGTAAAGAGCTTTTTTTGCCTGTAAATTGTTGCCAGCTATCCACTGAGTCTTTATTTTCCTACCGTACTGTTCTTACTATTAACTTTCACCTACACAAATAATCAGACCCAAATCTTCGAATTTGTTTTGAGGAGTGTTTAAGTGTGCTGTAAAAAAAAACCAAACAACAAAACAAAACTCTAACACAGGTCTAGGAAAGGTTCTTATTTGCTCTGGATCAGCAATCTATTATTTATATATTGCACTAGATTTTCAACACACACAAGTCAGATGCAGGTGGCCTTACTGCTGTTATTGTAATTATCATTGTTTGCTGCACTGGTAATCAGCTGGATATTGATATTCTTGCCAGTTGCAGGAAAAAGTATTTTCTAAGTAGGTAGCCAAGCAATTAACTTTTTCAGGTTAGGCAGAATAATAGTACAGAAACCAGGGCTGATACTAACTGTATTGTACATGAGATTAAGTGAAAGGGGAATGTATAAAGGAAGCTACCTAGAATAGGATTTCATGCCCACCGTGAGCTGTCAAAGCCATCATTTAAATGGATCAGTTTGTTGAGAAGTCAGACTTCTCAGCTCTTCACTGCCAAACTTTTGAACCTGAACTTCTGGGTGAGGTGTGGTTGCTGCACCCAGGAGAAAAGACAGACCAACAGGTCTGTCTACAGACTTGCTGTCTGAAAGCCAGGGGAGGACCAATTAACAGGGCAATTTAACTGACAGCTGGAGTTGGGTTTCAAGCCTTTTGATGAGTTGCAACACAATATTTTGTCCCTGAGCTAAGGAAGAGTCTTGAATTAGAAACAAATCTGGCAAAAATGCCGAAACCTGTGGTGGCCCCAGGTAAATGAAAGCTCCTTCCAGACCTAAACTTATTAGTAGCTCACTTATGTATTTCCTGCTGATGTGTTGTGGCACTATAGATCCTTGTTTCTTTCTGTATGGGCATGGCTGTATAGCAGGAAGGATACCAGGAGCCTGCAGCTGTGCCCACCTAATACTTTAAAATTGCTAAGCTAATTGTTTCCACAAGAAAAGGTGCAAAGAAAGTCTCAGGGCTACAAAAAGCCTATTTTTCTGGAGAGAGCTGGAGAGATTTATGGAGGTTTTCTTTTCCACAGAGTCTGTTTTTCTAAAGAGCAGTTCAGCTTAAGAGATTAATGTGAGAATTCCTTCATTAAGTCAATACAGAATGAAGTCCAGCTTCTCTCTTAGTAGGAACTTGTGTATGCCTCTCCTGTGGAACGCAATGTAACGCACGAGAACGCTGCAGCTCTTGGTTGTGTTCTAATATTTGCAGATTCAAGTGGATTATGATGTGTATTATCCACTGGCGTGGGCTGAGAGATCAGTCTCTGTTTGCCACGCTCCAGTGGTTGTGGCAGAGTTTCACAAAATGTTCCCTTTCAGAGATGAAAAGTCACTGATTCCACTTTGGTTCCTGAGCGTCAATCGTAGAATCAGTCAGGGTTGGAAGGGACCACAAGGATCAGCCAGTTCCAACCCCCCTGCCATGCCCAGGGACACCCTACCCTAGAGCAGGCTGCCCACAGCCTCTGCCAGCCTGGCCAAAAACACCTCCAGAAATGAGGCTTCCATTACCTCCCTGGGCAACCTGATTCAGTGTCTCACCACTCTCCTGGTGAAGAACTTCCTCCTCACCTCCAGTCTGAATCTCCCCACCTCCAGCTTTGCTCCATTCCCCCTAATCCTGTCACTCCCTGATAGCCTAAAAAGTCCCTCCCCAGCTTTTTTGTAAGCCCCCTTCAGATACTGGAAGGCCATGAAATAAAGAACCCAGGAGTATCCTATGCTCTGCCTTGTGGTTTGTCTCGAGACCAGGTATGAGATCACAGAAAAAAGGTAGGAAATGTGCAACTCATGGTGTAGAGAGCCTGAACCCTTTCTTTCAAATTAAGTGACTTCAGTTGTTTGAGAAGTCACTCTTAAAATTGCCAGCAAAATGCTGCTGTTGTTGCAGCTGAGGCAGCAGTAAGGAATGGTTACGAGGGACACAACATCCTCGTGGCCATACTAAAAGCTTTTGGGGATCCATGAAAAAGTTCCTGAACTTGAGAATGGCTGATAGATCATAGAAGATCCAGAGCCCATGAAGGAACAAAATGAAAATCAGAGCTAGACACATCGTTAGGAATTCTGAAGAGGTCTTGCATGTAAGGAAGGGGAAACTATAGCGCAGCGCAAGGAATCAAAAAGAGAGAAGCGAAAAAGCTTTTTATGTGACTTAATGTTGTTTTTCATCTTTCCTTGGCAGTTCTCTTGCGTAACTATGAGCTTAAGAGAAGTAGATCATTGTCTGTCACTAGGATTCGTTCACTTGCTTGTCCTCTGCCAGTAAGGATGGGCAGGACAGAAGCTAGTCTGACTTTTCTGTTATTTGCTGCTGCTTGCTTCTCTTCTGCAATGGTGAAAGCTAATGCCCTGTTTTCCTTGCTGGTGTTGATTTTGTTTCCTCACACCTCTTTATTTTCTTTTTTTTCTTTCTTTTTTTTTTTTTTTTTTGCCATCATATCAAGTGTTGCCATCGAAATATGCCCAGCACTTTGTTTCTGGTCAATGTGAGCTCCTGGCAATTGTTTTTTGACTCTATGGAAAATGTTTTCACCATCTGTTTCCCTCCACCCTACTGCTTTACTGACTCTCCAGTTTTTCTACACGCATTTTTATACCTTTTGTTTTGTTTAACTGGGAAATCATGATTTTGTTCAGAGCATGGATAGCTTTCAATTCCATGGGTTGTTTGGATTAGTACGTTAATCTTGGCTTCACCCCCTTTTGTCAGATCTTTGTTGGCTACTGAGGTAGTACATAGATTTGTGTGCTGCTTTCTTGACATCCTAGGAGAGCCTTATTAAAATTTACTTTCCACTATTGATTCTCCTGACCCACTCTACTTGGCACTGGGAGGGCTCAATACTGGGTTCAGTTTTGCACCCCTAACTGCAAGGAGGGCATTGAGGTGCTGGAGTGTGTCCAAAGAAGGGCAGTGAAGCTGGTGAAGGGTCTGGAGAACAGGTCTGGTGAGGAGTGGATGAGGATGTTGGGGCAGCTTAGCCTGGAGAAAAAGAGGCTCGTAGAAGACCTTCTTGCTCTCTATAACTACCTGAAAGGGGGTTGATAAGTGGAGGTCTGTTTCTTCTGCCAAGTGACAAATGATAAGACAAGAGGAAACAACCTCAGGTTGCATCAGGGGCTCTTTAAGTTGGATATTAGGAAGAATTTCTATACCGAGAGACCTCCCAAGCCCTGGAACAGGTTGCCCAGGGAAGTGATGGAGTCACCATCCCTGGAGGGATTTAAAAGATGTATAGATGTGGTGCTGAGGGATGTGGTTCAGCAGTGGACTTGGCAGTGCTGGGTTGATGGTTGGACTTGATCTTAAATGTCTCTTCCAACCAAAACAACTCCACGATTCTATGTGCATTTGTGTTAGTTATCGGTTGAATCTTGGTCAGCTGCTCATGGCCCTGGACAACAAGGTCAGCAGGCAGAGGAGAATACAAAGGCATTGGGCTTCTACTGTGCATCTTTGTCTTAAAGAAGTAATTAAAAGGAAGGTTTGCAGTAGTACAAGAGAGAGTCAAGCACTCAAAACTTGAAGACCACCTCTACTTCTGGTAGCAAGCGCTGTGAGCTTCAGCAAATCCCCCCAAAATTCAGTGAATGCTCCAAGGAGCTGGAATTGTATAGGTGAAGTTTTCTGTGAAGTCAAATTACCTACAATAAAGGTCGCTTCTGGCCTCAAACTCTTCCACTAACTTTCTTTGTTTGATATATCAGATGAGTATTGGTTAACTCCAGGACGAGGCCGTAAAACGCTTTTCCAGGTCTATTTCCAGCTTCTGCAAAATGCCAAGACTCACTTTATAGCTTGTAAACATTGGCCACCAAAGGGAGATTAGCTCTAGGTCTTTAGGAACTGTTTGTTGGGGAAAAAAAAAAAAAAAGAGAGAAAAAAAAAAAAAAAAGACATTGTGGAGGTGTTGGAGGTTATTTTCCAAAATACCTTCTTTTAGGAGTCGTTTTTTAGTGTCTTGTGCCCCTCTCTCCCCTCCCAGTTCCAGAAGGCAGCCATCCACATTATGAGCTAATGGCTTAAACTGTCTGTAGAGAAGAGGCTGCTTTTGAGATAGAAGATAGCATGAAAGCACCTGGGCCCTCTGCCCTCTCTCCCTGGGGACTGACTCGGCAACCTCTCGAAAAATAAGGGCTTGGAATGGAAACGTTGACTCCCGCTTCGAGATCTGCTGACGTGCCTGAAATGAGGGAGCAGATTCCCACATGCTCTTTTGTTGGAAAATGTTACTGGAATCACAAATAGGTTTTCCATGTCGTCGTGTGGAAATGATCAGCGCCGTTATAAGGCGCTTTGGAGGGCTGCTAGAACTTTGGGCTGTCAAAGAATGGCCTTTGTTGGTGATGGGGATGATGGATAAGGGCAGAGCACTACTGAGAGTAGCACAGAGATGTTTACAGGCTTGGTATCTGCAGGTTGTTCCTCTTAGGTATTAGAATGAAGTATGCACTGTGAAGGGTCTCTAGTTCAGAGCTTTTTGGTGGATCACAGGAGGTTAGGGGTTGGAAGGGACCTCTGGAGATCTCCCAGTCCAACCTCCCCCCTTGTCAGAGCAGGACCAGAGAATCCAGCGCAGGATTCACAGGAGTAGGTTGGAAAGTCTCAAGAGAAGGAGACTCCACAACCTCTCTGGGCAGCCTGTGCCAGTGCTCTGGGACCTATTGCAGTCAAGAAATTTTTCCTCATGCTGAGGTGGAAGTTCCTGCACTGCAGTTTCCATTCCTTGCCCCTTGTCCTATGGCAGGGCACAAGTGAGCAGAGGCTGTCCCTGTCCCTTCCTTCTTGACCTCAGCCCTCAGCTATTGATAGACATTGCTCACATCCCCTCTCAGCCTTCTCCTCTGCAGACCAACCAGCCCCAGGGCTGTCAGCCTTTCCTCATCAATCAGGGCTGTTGTATCTTCCTCCCAGCCACCAAATGGTTCTCCATTCACTACTGTTGATCCAACCAGGTTGTAATGCAGATTTAGGGAGCCTGACTGATTAGAACCTTGTTCCAAATATGGTTAAAGCTGTTTTTTTTTACCCCAGTCTTTATCCATTTGTAGTTAGACCATCAAAAGAAAAGGTTACTGCAATCATAGAATTATGGAATGCTCTGGGTTGGAAGGGACCTCCAAAGGTCATCTAGTCCAACGCCCTGCAGGTCATCAGGGACATTCTTCACCAGAACAGGTTGGCTCAGAGCCTTCTCTAGCCTGACCTTGAATATCTCCAGGGATGAGGCCTCACCTACCTCTTTGGGCAACGTGTTCCAGTGTTCCACTACCCTCATGGTGCAGAACTTGTTCCTAACATCCAATCTAAATCTGCTCTTCTCTAGTTTGAATCCATTGCCCCTCATCCTGTCACTACAGGCCTTTGCAAACAGTCTCTCTCTATCCTTCTTGTACCTCCCTTTAGATACTGTTAGGCTGCTACTGAATCTCCCCAAACCCTTCTCTTCTGCAGGCTGACCAGCCCCTCAGCCTGTCTTCATAGCAGAGATGTTCCTACTCCCTGATCAATTTTGTGACCCTTCTCTGGACCTGCTCCATCAGGTGCATGTCCAGGTCCATGGGACCAGTTGTAACTGAGTCTACAGGTACTGTGCATCACATTGCATGGAGGAGAACATGACCATCTGTCTGACAGTGGAGCGTACATCTGTCAAGTGAAGTACAACATGGACTTGTCCTAGCTGTTGACTCCAGCTCTGAGTTCACCTTTTCATGCAGGAGTGCTGGTTCAGGGAGGAGGGGAACAGGCAAGGCACAATGCCCCCAACTTACCATAGCCTAAGCTGCCGCCTGACTTGCAGCCATAGTAGCTGAAGCATGTTGAGACCCTCAATAAATACGAGTGCTGAGAAGTGAGCCCAGAACACTATTAGGGGTTTTGTTTTTTTTTTTTTATGTGCCATATGAAGTGGAATTGTAAAGTTGCTCTGAGTTCTGTGAGCTGACGAAGCAGTGCTGGCAATAGCAGGTCTATTTTTATGCCGGGGAAGAAGGTGGTTTGTGTACAATGGGGAGCCTCTTCCTTCTTGTGTCCACAATCCATTGTGCCAGAACTCATTTAGGCTTCTTTTTTTTTTCTTTTTTTTTTTCCTGGCAATTTTCTCACAGCTTTAAAACTGTGGACACGGGACCTAGTCCAACAAGTTTCTACGAAGGATTTTGTACATCCACGCTGCTAAGTGTATGTAGTCTCACCACACTCACAAGAGAGTGCAGTGGGCAAAGGGAAAATGCCCCCTCTGGTCTTTCTGTGTCAGCTCTGTTTGACCTTCCTTGCAGTAAAATTGGTTTTGAGCCTGGAAGAAATGTCATATTAGGACAGCTGCTTCTGCTGTCCTCCTCAGCATTTTGTTGGTTTCACCAAATGGAGAATAGGTCAAGACTCCGTCAGGAAGATGAAGCTAAGCCAACGCATAAATACCCTTGAGCAGCAGTTTTAACATTTTGGAATATTTATAGCTTAACAGCAAAAGTTTAGGATAATAAACTGTTCATAGGCTGTGTTAGTTCATTTTCTCTAAAATACAGTTTTTGTTCTGGCTGAATTCCAGACATCTGAGCATGGACTAGAAATCAATCTGGAATGGCCTAAAATTAAATTACCATTCTTTCTTTTCTTTTCTCTGTGTGAAAAGGACTTTTCAGAGGAGCTGTGTGATGCACACAGGCTAAGAACATAAATGTGAGTAAAAAGGGCAACAGAAGAACCTTTGTTAAATTTAATTTGGTTTCTGGAGTGCTGTTCTGACACTTCTGTACTGACTTAATGTGCCACATCCTGTCTTTCCCTGGTTCTTTTCTGGATCCTCAGTATTTGGTATTTATAGCCCTGTAATACATTGGGACCTATACTGTGTACTTTAATGTAAAAACAAACTAGAAAACAGACTACTTAGCCAAAACCTGATGTATTTTTTTTCCCCTCCAGTAACTGCATCCCTCTCTCCTGTGGTCACCCTCAAGATCTGTGTTTAAGATCTGATGATTTGTTTCTTTTTTTTTTCTTCTCTTGATCAGCTTTAATTTTGAGTGATTCCCCTTCTGCTTCTACTTTATTATCCTTCCATTCTCCAATCTTGGAATCTTTTTTCTTGATGAAGAATAATGAATTCTTTTCAACGCTTAGCTTATATATACTGCTCCTTAATTTCCTCTGTTGATGTCAGGATCATTCCTGCAGTGGCTGAGCTCAATGGCTACCAAAGGTTCCATTCTCTCCAGAACTAAGCATTGCCTCCCAGTTCCTAATGCCTAGAAGACACTCTCCTGCCACGTTATGGCCCTCAACTTGTTCACCAGAAGGGGAGATGAAAGCTAATGTGGATACAAGCTGGAATTTACACCAGGGCAGCCAGAAATAAAGCAACCAACACATCAGCTAAAACTGTTCTAGCACACCTCAAGAGTTTTGTGTTGCAGCTGATTTTATTTGTTCCTAAGATCAGCTTCTAGATGATTTACAGAATCACGGAACAAAGAAGACAGTAACATTTAATGCAGTAGTTAATAAACAACCAAAAAGTAGACAGCTGAAATATTAATGACTGAGCATGCAGCTGAGCCTAGCAAATCAGAGAGTGTTTGCAGGTCTGTTTGTGCAAAGCAGGGGGAAAGTAATGCTTAAAGTTCATACAGGAATATTAAAATTCAGGGAGGATAAGTGAATTATTATAGGCTTTTAATTCTGAAAGCATCTTCCACCTAAATCATTATTTCAAACATTTATTTTTGCCAACAGTTCTTTGGTCTCTAAATTCAAAGGCTCACAGGATGTCAGGGGTTGGAAGGGACCTGAGGAGATCATCGAGTCCAACCCCCCTGCCAGAGCAGGACCAGACAATGTAGCACAGATCACAGAGACACACATCCAAACAGGCCTGGAAAGGCTCCAGAGAAGGAGACTCCACAACCTCTCTGGGCAGCCTGTGCCAGTGCTCTGAGACCCTTAGAGTAAAGAAGTTCCCCCTTGTGTTGAGGTGGAACCTCCTGTGGTTTCAACACCTCTCAAAGGAGTCACCTTTCCTGGTTTTTCTGCTAAGTGCTCTGTAGCTCTGGGAGCTTTTTTTTCCCCCTTTTGTCCATATTGTGTGTGTGCTGTTTCTGTATTTAAAAAGCAGCCTGAGTGCTAATGCTTGCAATTTCTGCTGTTTCATTGAGAAGTGTTTGATTCTCAATGGCCCAAAAGCGAGTGGAGGGAGCTCCCCTCCTACATTCTGCTCTTTAAATTCTGGACGGTAGAATATTCTGTTCTCTGAAGGAATGTGTTTCAAGCATGCTTGCCCACCATTGCCTGCTACCACAGAAAAAATAGGAGGTGGTTTTGAGTTCTTTAAAGCCATTTCAGTTCTTGGGACTATGATTTTGCTAGGTGTGTGCTGTCCTCGTTGCAGAGCCGTGGCAATGTGCTCCATTTTAAAAATCCCACAAAGCAAAATGTGTTCTTGCAGCAAATGGGATGGGTTTTAAAAATCTGCAATGTACATTAAGTGATGCATGCTGTCTGATTTTGTCATAAGCAACAGTTTCAGGAGGGGACTGTTCTTGGCAGGCACTGCTTGAAGTAGAATTAACAGCCTCACGAGGAGAGAGATCTCCAGAGCCCTGCTGTCTTTGTATGGATGCATGAAATAACCCACACAACTTTCCACGGGAGTCTCTGGATAGACAAGAGACATTCTCTTGTTTGGTGCATCTCCTCTCTCCTAGAAAAAATACCTACCTGTCACTTTTACCTGTTGTGATCCATTTGTCCTTTGGTAGGACACCTCTTTCCACCTGCCATTCCCCTGGCAACTGCAGTCAGTGTTTTGGAGTTCTGGCAGGAGGCAATTTGTCTTGTATTGAGATAAATTTGAGAAGTAAGAACAGTGCTTTGTGTTCTGCCTCAGGTTGATGATTCACCTTTGCTGAAGGAAGAAACTTCTGCTAGTGGAGCAGAAAAGCAAACTGATTTGTCAGGGCTGTTGATGATAGAAGCATCACAATTAGAAAGGTAGTTGTGGTGTTAAGTCCAAATCCTTTCTCTTGCCCAGGTTATGCTGTGCATATTAATTTCATTTACTGGCTAATACCAGTTCAGGTAAGAAGCCTTAACAGAGATCAACCTGCTGATTAATGATTCTTTAACATGCTTTGATCATTAATTTATGCAGGTAAAATGCTCAGAGCATTTAGGAAGTAATTTTCTGAAGTTTGAGTGAACTCTGAATCCATTTTCAGTGTGGTTGATCCTTGTCCTGTGTAACTCTTGGTGTACCTTAGGTCAGTGAGGGATTAGTAACTTTGTAAGGAAATAGTTTTTTTTCAAAAACTGAAAAGAAGTTAAAATTTTGAAGTCCCAAAATGCAGAAAATGAGCTTCAAGTGCCTGCTTATTCCCTCTCCCATCCTGCTATCTGGTAAGATAGCTACCTTACAAATTTGGTCTTCTGCTCTTTATTCTTTTCATGCTGTCTCAAATATTTTCCGCGCTTTTAGATGATGATGTGTTAAAAATTATGTCTGTAATAGAGAGGAAAAAAGGTAACTGAGTACCTGCAGAGAGGTTCGATGGGTGGCAATTTAAGACTGCCCAGCCCAGCCAAGCAATGGCAAACACAAGCAGCACAGTTTTGTTTTGAGCGTAGCTGATTGGATTGATCCAAGAGAGGAATGGTGTGAATAGGAAAGTGTGAGCTTTTTTTCCCCCCCCCTCCACCTTTGGAGGATCTGCAGAGCTCCATGCTGTGCTTAAGTGGTGCATTTGGAACCCAAAACTGTTTAGCCAAGTACATTACTAAGCATACAATATAATAAAGCAAACAATGTTAACCCTATGTGCAGGACACTCCACATGCTGATGTGACTGGACACACAGTTCCTCCCATCTGTTTAATTCTACTGAGCTCACAGCAGTGGAATGAGACAAAGCTGCCAGCATCTTCCATTTCATTTATTAGAAGTTTAAACAAAAATGTCTTATTAAATGATGAACATTTTCAGTCTCTTCTGGAATGAACTCCGGAGTTATTTTAGGTAGAATTTATTGTCTGACAGTTTGCGTCTGTGTAGCTTTGAATTCTGCATCTGGATCTGTGGAAGATTTAGGTGGAACTTCTGATATTTAATTGGAATGTTTGTCCAGATAGCCGAGTTAGTGACTTAATCTATTAGAACTGCACAGAAGCAGACTTTCACCTTTTCCAAAGGTCAATCCTACCACATCCCCATGAATTTTAAAAGGAGAAAAAGGGAAAACCATTTTCTACTGTCTGCAGTGAATCCAGGGCTCAGAGTTTTGTTCAGCATAATATTTCATTATAGTAACAAACAAGAATACTCCATAATCTGTAACCTTGTAAACCCAATGTGTTCAAGATGATTGCTAACCACTTTCTTTGGAATGAAATGCGCTTTGCATCAAGCATGAAGGACTGGGCTCTGTCTGCTTACTTTAGGCCCCTTGACTAAATGTGTGTTTCAGGCTTGGGTGTCTGTTCCACCTACATGAACAGACTCAGCTTCTGGATAGTTACTGAAGAAAGATTGCCCTGAAGAATTGATTGAAGAAGTAGTGAAGATGCCTATGGCTTTCCACAGATTGTCCTGGGACACTTGTCCTGATGGCTACACATGACAAGGCAGTGCTCCTTCATGCTGTGCTGGGAACCATATGCCATTGAGGGAAGGGCTGGATTCACTCATTGCTCAGAGTGTCTTTGCTTCAAGATTTGATCTTCCAAGCATTGGAATATGTTACCTAGAGGAAAGGTCTGGATTCACTCATTGCTCAGTGTCTTTGCTTCAAGATTTGATCTTCCAAGCATTGAAATATGTTATCTAGGAGAGTGGTGGTGTCTCCATCCCCACAGAGATTTAAAGATGTGGTGCTGAGGAAGATGTTTTAGTGCTGGGTTAGCAGTTGGATTTGGTCTTGAAGGTCTTTTTCAACCTAAATGATTCTATGGTCATTCTCTTGTATTCATGCCCTGCTTGCACACTGAGCGACTTTCGGCTCAAGCAGTTCTCTCATCTGCTTCTCTGTACAACTGCATTGTTGTTGCAGTTGGGAGGTGCAGTTGCCTCTTTCAGAGTCATTATTACTTATCTTCTTTTGCTGGGTTTGAAAAAAAAATATCTCCAGCAGCTTATCTCTGTCTGCCAGAGGCTGTGAAGCGCTGCAGCTCAGATGCCCAAGAGCAGGGCTGAGTAACAGGTTCAGTGCTGTTCATCCAGTTTACTGTGCAGGGTTTAAATGGAAGCATGGATGACAGCAGGCATAATTTGTGGTCTAAATAGTGATTGTAATGGCCATGCTGGATAGTGCAGGGCAAAAAAAACCCTAGCATTTGTGGAAGAAAACATCAAGCCTGATGTCCACACTGTCTATAATTCAGTGTTTTACTTCCAGCTCTCACTGGTCTGGTCCAGTGGACACCATTAGTGGCTGAAGCACATTTTCTAGTGTTGCTCCATCTAAAAGGAGGTTCAGCTGTGTTCTTTCAGACCTATCCAAATATAGATGAACCCAAGGTGAAGAAACTTTTCTAGTGTGGCCCTGTCTAAAAGGAAGTTCATCTGTGTTCTTTGAGACCTATCTTCTATCTGAACTGAAATATTGTTTAGCTTCATATTCTGTTTGCCTTGCAGGATTAAAAAAAAAAAAAAAAGAAGAAGCATATTTAAAACAAACCCCCAAAAACCAACCCAGAAGCATTGAGGGTTCACTGTGTCAACATTTAGGATCAATGATGCATCTGTAGCCACTTCTAGTTGAACCTTTTCAGTGTCTGTTGCTAACGTAACAAACAGAATAGTCAAACCTGGTAGGAAAATGCTGGTTTTGGGTCCTGCTCATGCAACTGTGACAGTAAGGTAGTGTATAAGCAGTGGAGCTATTTATAGGCAGGTGGCTTGCAGAACTGAGGCCTGTGCTACTTCTCATCTTTTAGTTTGTCCAGTCAATATTTATTCTCTGCTTTTTGAGTTTAGTACTTGTAGGAGTATTCTGAAGCCAAAGCACTTCATTACTGCTGGAGACCTGTGCTCCTGAGCTGTGTGGCTGGAATCATTTTGAACTGTAGGATTCATAGTTGCTCTTCTGCAGTGTACCAGGAGTTTTGGGTTCTCTGTTACGTGTTGAAGTATATAAAGCTATTTTTTATTAAATGAAAAGGTAGGGTAAAGCCTGGTTTTTTTGGTGAGTTTTTTTGTTTGTTTGTTTTTTTCTGGATTGAGGAGAATCTCATGAGGTTCAATAAGGCAAAGTCTAAGGTCCTGCACCTAGGTCAGGGCAATCCTAGATATCAATAATGAGAAAAGGGCTCGAGGTGCTGGTGGATGAGAGGCTGGACATAGCCAACAGTGTGAGCTTGCAGCCCAGAAGGCAAATGGCATCCTGGGCTGCATCAAAAACCAGCTTTGCCAGCAGATGGAGAGAGGAGAGTCTGCCACTTGACTCTGCTCTGGTGAGACCTCACCTGGAGTACTGTGCCCAGCTCTGAAATGCTCTATATAGGAAGAACATAGACCTGATGGAGGCCAGAAGAGTGCCACAAAGAGCATAAGGGGTTGGAGCACCTCTGCTATGAGGCCAGGCTGAGGGAGCTGGGGTTGAAGAGAAGGCTCTGGGGAGACCTAATAGTGATCTTCCAGTACCTGAAGGTGGCTACAAGAAGGCTGCAGAGGGATGATTTCCAAAAGTCTTCAGTGACAGGACAAAGGGCAATGGCTTCAAAGTAGGGATGAGGAGATTTAGATTGGATGTCCTGCACCATGAGGATGGTGAGACAGTGGAACAAGTTGCCAGGGAGGTAGTTGAGGTCCCATCTCTGGAGATATTAAAAATCTGTCTGGACAAGGCTCTGGGACGACCTGATCTAGTGGAGGATGTCCCTGCTGACTGCAGTGGGGTTGAAGTGGATGATCTTTGGAGGTCTCTTCCAACCCAAACCATTCTGTGATTAATTTTTGCTCACTCAGATGATACCTGTTCTAACTTTAAAGCCACATGGCAAATTAAAGGTGAGTGAAAAGAGCATCCCTGTAACTACTGCACCTCCCACAAGTCCTTTTTGATTTAGGTTGTATCTGTTCCATATTTTATTCTAAGAGAATAGCCTTTTGGTGGTGAAGCGTCTTGTGGAAGTCTCAGGGAAAACAGAAGGAACTCTATTCTTTTCTTTCCTTCTTTTCCAATCCATTTTCCCCTGAGAGGCTGCTTTTGAAAGATGACTTAGACTTTGGTAAAGGCCAAATTTATGTCTGCTGTTTAATTGCACAGCCCTATTTGGGGATTTAAGTTCCCTAGCCCCTTGACTGCACCTGCCCACCGGCTAAGTCAGACAACTAAACCTGATTCCACAGTCAGTTGCGGCAAGAGCTCTGCGAGAGCCTGAAATAATCTAGAGCAAAATAAAAATAAAACATGGCACTAATATTCCTCTCCCAGTGTTTTTTTGTTTTTTTGTTTTTTTTTTTTTCCTACATCATGGTGCAAGGTTGTTTACCAAGGTTTTATTGCTGTCTCCTCTGGCTCGAGCCGCGGTGAAATTTGATTTTTATTAGCAGATTTCACTGACGTTGTTTTTTGACATTTCAATATTTTTGGCTGATAACGCCGCCTGAAAAGGTCTCTGTGTGTGGTATATTTAACCGTGGTAGGATTTTTACTTTCCATTTGTATTCCCTTTTTTTTTTGGTTGTTGTTGTTGTCTGTCATACAAGTGGAATAAACGCCCGCGGTGATATTTTCAGCGCTTTGCAGTCACCGTTTTACCGGTGCAGTTAATGTGTGTTAGGAGTACATCCCTTTTTAAGAGGAGAATAGCTTCTTGTCTTCGGTGCTCCTTGATTCATAACCCATTATACCCTGCATTAAAGGCAGCATTGCTCATTTACGCTGATCCCCTTCCAGGAATGTGTTGTGTAACAGCTGGCAGTGCGCAGCCAAAGGCATAGTCCTGAGCGGCTGCAAATTATTTCAGCAGAAGCTGTAGTCTTAGTGCCTTGTCTGCAGCCTTTAGCACTTCCCAACACAACAGCACCTCCTGACCCCCCCTTCTCGTACCTTGGCACTTGTCTGTCACCCACCAGTGCAGTGTCAAGCCAAAATATTGAAGCCATTTGTGGTGGTGATGATGTTGTTTGCTCCTGTCTGATGCTGTTATTTAACAGCCCCTGATCAGAGGGCTGCAGCACCCCTGCTATGAGGACGGACTGAAAGAGTTGGGGCTGTGCAGGCTGGAGAAGAGGAGGCTCCCAGGTGACCTTACTGTGGCCTTTCAGTAGCTGAAGGGAGCTTGCAAAAAAGCTGGGGAGGGACTTTTTAGTCTATCAGGGAGTGTGACAGGACTAGGGGCAATGGAGCAAAGCTGGAGGTGGGGAGATTCAGACTGGAGGTGAGGAGGAAGTTGTTGAGCTTGAGAGTAGTGAGAAGCTGGAATGGGTTGCCCAGGGGTGGTTGGGGCCACATCCCTGGAGGTGTGGCTGTGGGCAGCCTGCTCTAGGGTAGGGTGTCCCTGGGCATGGCAGGGGGTTTGGAACTGGCTGATCCTTGTGGTCCCTTCCAACCCAGACTGATTGTATTCTATGATTCTAGAGAAATAGGTAGGAAAGGAGTTTTCTCCTGGGGTATACCCAACAACAAACCCTCTGTCTTCAACTTTCTGCTGGAATTACTTTTCCTCTTTTGCCTTTTTCAATTATCTTCCCATCTAAAACTGCATAGCAGGTCATAGTTCATCAGGCTGCAAGGTTCTTAATTGCTGGCTGCTTTTGGGTAGGCAATACCATAAATAGCATTTCTAGGTAAACCTGAGTCAAGATACCATGGAGACTTTCTTACTGAGGAAAGATGTTTCCTCTTGGGTTGTGTTTTGGGTTTATCTTTGTCTGAACCGTTTTATTGTACAGTCTGTACTCTCCCATGAAGCTGCCATTAAATTTTATTAGCAACCCAGGTTTATGATCTTTTTTTCTTTCATAATTGGATCTCAAAGATCACCTCAAGTTGTGCTGGTGGAGGTATAGGCTGGATATTAGGAAGAAGTTCTCTCCCCTGAGAGAGTGATTTGCCTTGGAGTGGGCTGCCCAGGGAGGTGATGGAGTCATTATCCCTGGAGGTGTTCAAGAAAAGCCTGGATGGAGAACTTTGTGCCCTTGGATAAGGCTGGCTGATAGGTTGGACTGGATGAGCTTGGAGGTCTCTTCCAACCTGGCTTATCCTATTCTATCTAGTTCCAACCCCATATACATGGATTTATATGCCTTTGGAGTTTTGTTGAAGAAAATTTATTGGAGAAAAGAACTTTGGGGAAGGATCTGAATGGATAATTAGCTGTGAGAAAGGGTAGGAGAGAGACTAGAAACTGAAGCCTCTACTGAAGGCAGCAGGAGTAGGAGAAAGGGAAGGGAATGCAGTTAGGGGCACAAAAAAAAAAAAGAGCAGAGGGCAGCAGGATTTGTCTGGGGGGAAAAAAAGATGTGAAAAGATGAAGCCCATATGGATTTCTTTTAGCTTCTTTTCCATTGCTGTGCTCTGCCTTGTTTTGGTTTCTAATGATTTTCCAAGTACAACATACTCTAAAATAAATCAGTGTTCTCATCAGAGTTTATGCACTTGCAGTCCTGATTCTGTTATTAAAATGCAGCTGTTGAGAATGGCTCCAGATAGCTTACATTTCTTTGTGTTTGCCATCAGAACTTAGTTAGCTTTTTTTTTTCTTTTTTTTTTTTTTTGCCAGCCAGCCCTCACACAACTTCAGAATCAGACTTGTAAAAACTGTTAAAATGCAGTTGACAAGCAGTTGATGAACAATTCTTGTGGTTTTTAACTTGTCTTTTTTTTTTTTTTTTTTTTTTTTGCCTTCAGGCTGGGTTTGAGGAACTGAGCTGCTCTTTGAAAAACAGGGCCTGTGAGCTTAGACATGAGACCCCAGAAGACTCTGTGGTCATATACAACTTTATTCTGTAGAAGAACTCCATCAGTGGTGACAGTGATGTAACTGCCATCAGGGGAGTTGGAGATGATACTGTTTTTATTTTTTTATATAGTTCATATTATTATCTTAATTCAAGCTATTGTAGTTTTCAGATCCATAATTTTCCTCCCCTTATCCCCTTTCTCTTCTTGTGTGCGAAGGGAGAGAGGTTAATAAAGAGCATCTCATTGACCTAGAGGTTGGCCCAGCCCTAGCCCTTGACCAGCAGAGAAGTCCTCTAGTGGAAATGTAACCTGAATCCTGCTGCTGATGACAATGATCTCCTCAACTGTGCTGAGTAAGGGATTACAAGACTTGCCCTGCCTGTTGCTTTTCACTGCATGGTCAAAGTAGACCTGGTTCATGAAGAAGGGTAGCAGGAAAAGCAGTTAAGCCTCCTGCTAAAGTCATTGGCTGAACAGAGACTTGTGAGGTAGCTTCTCAGAATTCACCACATACTTCCATAAATAATGCCGTGTTGACATTTGGGTTCTCAGGAATTCCAGGAGTTCCTTGGCTTTGCTTTAGGCCTGCAGAACTTTAAAAGCTTTCCACGGGGACTGTGTATATCTACAGTTTATGCATCTCCTTCTGAGGTGGTCAGCTCCCTACACATGCTTCTGCCACGCTGCAAATTGCTTCTCTGGTGAGGCTCTTTTGCACCCTCTCCTCCGTTTTTCTGAGTGCTGGGGTACGATCCCAGGCTCATAGCACACTGCCAGCAGTAATAAATGTTTGCATTTTGAGGGAAAAGATTTGTGTGTTTAGAGAACAACTCCATCAAGCTCTGTTATGAAACTTGTAGCTGTTTCAAAGGCCAACACGTTTGTTGGGGGCGGGGAACAAAAGTGGCTTCATTCTTTATATATTTTTCCCAGTGTTGAATTATAAGCAACCCAAGGCTCTTGTTCAAGTGTTTGTGTTCAACCATCCAGAATAGATCATACAGTGAAGATGATCAGAGGTGATCTGCCTGATAAACAGCAAATTTAAGGTAAAAGTAACTTTTCCACCAAGAAGTAATCCAGAGAGAAGGAAGAACTCAGAGCAAGGTTGTAGGAGAAGGGGATTGTGGAGATGCGACAGAGACCTCCCTTGTACCAACTGAATTCTCAGGAAAAGGGGGGAAAATAGAGGTTGTGAAGGTGATGCAGGTAATTTACTGATGACCTGGTTGTGTAAATGCCCTACTAAAGAAAGGAGAAAATGGTCTTTAGATTTTCTTGCAAATTCTGTTTCTCTTGCTTCTTCATTTAAACACTGAAGCTCTTGCAAGACTCTACTTGAGCAGCTACTGACTTGCTGCAGGAAGCAGAATTGTCTTGCCTGGATGCTGAATTGTAAAGCCTCTGATTCTTTAGAAAGGTAGTGAATATCTCAGCTCAAAATAAATGTACTGTGAGGCAAGGAAGAAAATGGAGCATAAGAGAAACCTAAAAGCAGCCAGCCCTAGTGGTGGGACTTGAAGTAACTTAGTGGGAGAGGCAGCAAGGGGATTAATTTAGCATGGGCTGTGTGGCAGGACTGCTTGTGACATCCACTGGATCCAAATGCATTCAGCAAAGACGTAGGATAGTAAGATAGAGAAGTGTACTGGATTAAATATCTCTGTTTCCAGGCTAGGCTGGGGTTTGAAGCAGTGATTTCCCCTGTGGTTGTGCTGCCTTTTTGGTAATCTTGATGTGTAGGACCAGGTACTGTGTTTGTTAGTGCCACTCTTGAAGTGAAACACATACTGATGATTTCAAAATATAATGTACAGGGGAAAAAACAATGGTTCCAACAGCTCTGCTGTACCTTGGAGCTTTGGGTTTCCTTTAGGCTTCATGGAGTTTAGAGGTTCTTTTGAGCCTAGATTCACAGTTGGGGCAAGCCTCAGGTCTTTGTACTTCTTGTAGGATTCAAGTCCTTCACAGCAGTTAAAAAAACAGTCCCAAATAAACCAAAAAGTGGTGCTGCTGCTGTACAAAAACTACTCTAGAATATTGCAGGTGTTTGTGGGCTCATTTTTATTTGTTGTTGGTCGTGTGGGGTTTTTCTTCTCTCTTAATTTGGAGTCATCTACAGTTTTGATAATTGGCATGTGGGAAGGTGCTGCAGTTTGGTTGTTTTCAATTAAAATTCCACTGCCTTGGAAACTGCTTTTTGCCATTCTTATGTCTCTTGAATTCATGGGGTTTGACAGTGCTTTATCTTTAAGATGTAGCTGCTTACTGTTTGTAACAGATGTTTGTGGTGAGGGATGGAGAAAGGTTATTTGTGCACATTCTTCCTTAGTCATAACTCATTGGCATGTTAGAAAAGCTGTGTATGGATTTGGGGTGCAGCAGCTTGCTCCTGTCATATTGTGACAGTCTGCTTATTTCAGGCAGTTTTCTCTCCTGCTAATGTAACACTTTCAAGTCAGCAAGCACTTATTCTTACAGAGTTTTGCTCGCCCCAGCCTAATACCTCATTTTAGCAAGGCAATGGTGTGCTTCAGTCTCAGCAGATTTCCACTTGATCATTAAATATGTCAACTCTTGGATAAATCTAACCTGCTCCAATTAGATTTCTACATTCTATCTAAATATCTCCCTTTTTACTGGTTCTTGCCAGAAGAAAATAATTTCTAAAGTCACTCCTTTCCCTTTTGCAAGGCATAGTGATGTCCTTAAACAGCTTGGCAGTAGGCTTACAGTCAGGGTGGTGAGACACTGGCACAGGTTGCCCAGGGAGGTTGTGGTTGCTCCCTTCCTGGAGGTGTTGAGGGCCAGGTTGGATGAAACCTTGAGCAATCTGTTCTAGTAGGAGGTGTCCCTGCCTATGGCACAGGGGGGTTGGAACTGGCTGAGCTTTGAGGTCCCTTCCAACCTAAACCATTCTATGGCAGTATAAATTCCCATGCAGTGGCTACTGTAACTATTTTGTAGGTCAAGACAATAGTTTACTACTTAGTCCTACTTGTTGAGTTGGAAATTTGAAACTGTTTGCAGTGAGTTGGAAAAATCTAAGCATGAGGAAGAGAGAAGTGATCTGTGCACTAACCTCTGAGTAGCTCACAAAGTAAAGCTGAGAGCACCTCAGCCCTGGCACACCACAGGAATTTGGATGGGCTAATGCAAGTGTAGCCACTTAAGACTGCTAGAACCTGCTAAAGTGGGGGTGCATTAGGGAAAATAGATGCAACGACACAAGGCATTACTTAAGGCAGCTGATTTGTCAGGCACAAGCATGTTTATACTGCTTTTATATTTCTGACAGAGGTGATGCGGTGGCTAATCGATAATTGTCTTGTGAGATTTAAAGGGTGACCCTAACAACATTAAGTGAGGAGCTGTGGTAGGAGGCTCCTTTAATAAATAACAAGATTTTGCACTTCCCTTGCAAAATGCCTTTGGTCTAAACAGGGTAAAGATTTATAGAGGTAGGTAGGGCACACTGTGTTTGCTTCAGTATAGGAGGAGTTGAGGTGCAGTGAGTTGGAGATGCACTCAAGGGCGTGCAGAAAATCAGGGTAGGAATTATGGTTTAGAATCCAAAATGTTTTCTGAAGTCATAGAATCATCAAATGGTCTGGGTTGGAAGGGACCTCTGAAGTGTGCAGTCAGCAGGGACATCCTCAACCTGGATCAGGTTGTGCAGAGCCCTGTCAAGCCTCACCCTGAATATCTCCAGGGATGGGGCAAAGCTTTAGTGATAAATGGTTACTGAAACTGCCCCCTTGCTGCCAGTGAAAATCCTTGTAAAGTTTGCTTGTTGGTCTGTGACCCTTACTACCTTTACAGACAGCTTCCTTGTGAAACCTTCAACAACAGACATCGTAAAACAATTACATAACACTGCAGCATTTCCTTTCAGGAGGAGAAAAAAAAAAAGAGAGGCTGTGGTTGTAAATAGTTGAGCTCTTTGGAATTTTCTACTGCTTAAGCCTGTGATGGATGCAGTGTGCTGTGTGTAGCCACAGCTTAATTAGGATCAAATGGGAGATGGAGAAGGCAAGACCTTGCTGATGATCAAGTGAAGGAATCTTTCTCTTTGTGTCGTGTCTACATCCACTCCTCAATGTCTTGTCCAAAACCAGGCTCCCCTTGTAGGCTATTCCAATAAATAGGAAATCAGTTCAGCAGAGATGTGGTGTTTGGAGTTGCCGTTGTGTAACCTGGAAGTTTTGCAGAAAATGTCTTTGCACTGACTTTTTTCCTGTGTGCTAACAGGCAGCCTGGGAAGCAGCTTTTATGGGAAGGTTTGGATTGATTATGTGGGTTGAGTTTCTCCCCTGTGAAAAGTCACAAAGAGGAAAGTAGTTAACTAGAAACAGGCTTCCTAAGGTTACTTGTTTGGGTGGTTTTCTTTCAAGGGAATACTGCTTTGCTAAGGCACATGTAATTAATATAGAAATAAACATATAAAATGTAAAGGAATTGATTTTATTGACTCTGTTTTTCAAAAGCTGTGGCTAGGAGTATGCAGGAATTCCAATGCCTCTTCTCCACGTTGGGCATGGAGGCAAATGGGGCCACTGGTTCTGTGTAAATGTGAACCTGCTTTGCTTTAGACTCTTCAAATGTAGGTTTAGCTGAGAGGTGAAAGCCAGAGGAGGCATAGATAAACTGCACAGGTCTCACAGCTTATTCCTAAAGCATGTGAGGCTGAACTGGGCATGAGGAGCCTTGCACCACTTTGCTGCATTTTGGCGCAGGACTCGTCTAGAGAGGCTTAGAGGTGTTGCCTGTTTGATTCCACGCCTTGAGAAGTGGTCAGAGCATAGCAAGTGTGAAAGCTGGCAAGGGATAGTCCTACCAAGTGTCAGACATGAGAAATAACTCACGGGTTCTGGGATCCCAAGGCCAGGCAAGGGGTGTTACTGGGTCAGAAGGGAACTGCAATGCATGCATGTTGCAACAGCTGGCCGTGCATGTTGACCTTTTCCAGTTTTCCTCCAGGCAGCTGATGCCCTGTGAACTGGATGCAACACGAATAGTTGAGTGACAGTGTCTTTAACAAATCCCTCAGATTCCGTGGAAGATGATAAATGAATGGAAAAGTGATGTCTTCAGCATGTGCCTTGTTTAGGTCTCTGCAGTATTGGGAAACAGCGTTTGGCAGGGCTGCAGTCCCGTCCCAACACAAGTAAATCAAAATCTTTCTTCAGGACAAACCACTGAATTGCATTCACAACCAATAGAAGCTGCTGTGGCTCTGCTGCTGCCTTCATATTGATCTAAACTGTATGAGTCTGATTTAAAAAAAAAAAAAAAGCTTGGCTGCATTACAGTCCAAGCCTTTTTCTCACCCTACCACCTGCAGTTTGTAACCAGAAATTCATTTCTCGGAGGCTGGTTGTAGCTTTTAAAGTAGCTTCAAAGAAGTGAGGCAGGCAGCCAGGGGAAATATTTCCCATTATTTGGAAAAAGAGGAGCTAAAATCCAGCTAGATTATAAGGTGAGTGTTCTGCCTGTGGTGCTGCATTGTAACCAGAACCATCAGCATATATTGAAGAAAAACTGGTTTATGGCAGCTCTCATACTTGGGAAGGTTAAGGAGCCATTCCAGTGCAAATGCTGTTGGTGTTAGCTTGATTATGGTTATTATTGTTAGCTTTTAATGTTCCATAATCTGGTGGTTATGAGTAAGACTCAGATCTGTAAATCCGTGTAGAACATCAGGCTTTCCCCAGTGGTTTACAGGATTTTTACCTACAAATCTTTTCCTTAACTGCAATGTCTTATAGATATATGCACATGGATGTATTTTAATGTGGTTTAATTTCACAGAATCATGGAATTGTCAGGGTTGGAAGTGACCCCAAAGATCATCTAGATGCAACTCCCCCACTGCCATGGGCAGGGACACCTTCCACTAGATCAGGTTGCCTGGCCTTAAACTCCTCCAGGTATGAGGCTTCCCCCACCTCCCTGGGCAACCTGTTTTAGTGTCTCACCACCCTTATGGTGAAGAACTTCTTCCTAACATCCAATCTGAATTTCTCCTCCTCTAGCTTGGATCCGTTCTCCCTAGTCCTGGTGAGAAGTGTGAGTGAAACTTAGAACTGCCAAATAGGAGCTTGTTATGTGTGTTCCTAGAATGCTTTTAACTGCAAACACTCAGGCAGAATACTACGCCTGCAGGTTTTTTGGGTTTTGTTTTTTTGTTGTTTTTTTTTTTTTTTCCTGCATCCATACTAAAAATGTCAACTTGAACTGAAGCATTTAACGTGTTTAATCCGTGGCAGCTGTAATGGTCAGTGAAACTATTTCTGCAAACCACTTCTGTTGGCCTTCTGAGCTGCCTTTAGTATTGATTTAATTTTAGTCAACCGCTCAAACGTTAGGCAGAATAAGCCGGTGCCAGATTGTGCCTCTCTGACATATGTATCCTGTGTTCCTGGGAAGCCTTGCACAATTGCAGATTTCACTTGCCTCTACAACCACTTTGTAACTAATTAGACCAGACGTGGCACTAAAGAGAAACCACCAACACAGCAGTATGCCCTCATAGATATTAATGCAGCCCAGGCTCTTAACAAAGTGAACAAACTGCCCAAATAATTATTTCCTGCCCTGGGCTTTTTATGCTTTGTTTGTTAAATCCTATTTTTCTTCCTACTTTCCTGTTGACTACAGCAGAATTGAATTTTATTCGAGCTGGCTCTCACTTGGGTCAGCAGAGCCTTTACCTTAGTTAACTCGTTGAAGGCTGGCTGGTGTTGGACAAGGCTTGGTGCTGTGCTGAGCTCCCCCCCCCGTGAGGCAAGGGGAAGGGGTTAATGGTGCTGGAGGATATGCAGGAGAAGCCAGGAGCTGAGATACAGATTTGCCAATGTGTTTAAAGCAAAGCCAGGGCTCGCTGGACCATGCCTTGCTTTGTTTGCACTTTCTGACTCTTCATTCTTTTCTTTTCCTTGCTATTTGCTCATCGCCTTAGAGATGCGGCAAAATATTTTGAATGTAACGTTAACAGCAAAAAGAAAAAAAAAAAAAGGAAGGTGTGGTGGAAATGAGTTCTGTGGAATATCATGTCACTAAAGGCAATGGCAGCATCTCCTCTGCATGTTCTTTGAGCTGGGGGATACTGGAAGTAAGGTAATTTGCAGCATAACTTACAGAAATGCAGCTCTGAGCAGGTTTATCTGATGGTTGTTCTAGCAGTGGTGGGGTTAATGGTTGGCCTTGATGACCTTCAAGGTCTTTTCCAACCACAAAGGTTCTACAATTCTATATGCAGCAGGGAAATAATTTTGCTAAGCTGCTGCTGTGTGCGTGGAATGCAATTGCATGCAGCTTCTGAGTGGGTGTAGTCATTAATACTGCTGCTTGCTACCTTTGCTGTTGGAAAAACAAACAGCTCAGTGCTCTTTAGGAAATTTGAGCATTTGCAAGCGGTGGAATAACTTTCTTGCAAGTGCAGGAAAAGGGGAAAGGTCAGAGGGGTGCTTTTTCTGATCAAGAAGACAATCAGATCTTGATAACTTTGGATGACCTCTCTCTTTCGTAATGAAATCCATGGGTAATTTTTGGCTTCTTTTTTTCCCCCCCTAAAATAAACTGACAAGTGTCACACAACTTACTGGTCAGCTTAATACTCTGAAAGTATTTGGCTTAATACTCTGAAAATACTTCACCCACAAGTGATGCAAATGGTGTTAATTGTCAGAAATAATCAGTAGATAAATAATAAAGTAACCATTTTATTTACATGTTAGTGTTTTCTTCTGTGTTTTGCACACTATAAAACAGGTTGTGTGGATGTAATATTAAGCCACTGAGAGTAAAGTTTCCATACTGGTACTTTGAACTCTTAATTACCACCAAGGTTTTAAATTTTAAAAAATCAGTATTTTACCAGAGTGGGAAATTGTTGCTGTGGCAGGTAGAAAATAGTACAGTGAACAGGTACTGGAAGTTGTGTTTTCTTTGGAAGAGGTAGATTGATACTGTGGCTTTCTGTGATATAAAAACCCTACCCAAAACATCTGAACTGCAGTCATGATTTCCCTGGTTTTGCTGTCTCTTTTAAGTCCTTTCATCTGCTCAGGTGATATTGCTTGGATGCTGAGCCTTCTGATATCAAAAAAGGTTTGAGGCACACAACAAAGGAAAGGTCATTGATTATGTAGCAGAAAAAAAGTCTAGAGCTAAGCCTCCCAAAATTGCTTTCAAAGGAGTTAGTGATTGTTGCAGAAGTCACTGAAGTGTCAGATGCACCTTTCCTGGATCCTTCAGAGCTCTTTGATGGTGCCATGGCATGCAGCTACGTATTTTTGAATTTTTTTGAGAAAAAGGCCTTGAGCAGCTGAGTCTAGTCTAGAGGTGTCCCTGCCATGGTGGGGAGGTTGGAGGAGGCGATCTCTAAGGTCTCTTCCAACCTAAGCTATTGTATGAATCTCATCTGCAAGTAGAACTCAGATATTTTAATACACAATTTTCTCAGTATCTCCCTGACACACATTGAAACAGTTTTGCTCTCTTAACAATATTAAAAACTCACTTGTGGAGGTTTGGTAATCCTCAGTGAGGCCATGAGTGAGGTGAATTATTTGAGAGCCATCTGGCCTGTGTCCACAATGAACAAAAGCAAGGCAACTCTTTTTGCCCATGTAGATGTTGGGAAAGTGTTTAAAATTATACAAATATTCTTTCCTTTTAAAATATGATCAAATCCCTGATTCCACATTTCTGAAAGCCCACTCTGTAGCTGTGCTCTTTCTTTGGTGGAAAAGTGCAGTACAAATTATCTTTGACCGTGGCATGAATGTTTGAAGTGGGAAATTAGGACTTGTTCCTTAACTAATTTGTGCCAACTAGGCAAGGAGACCTGAATCTCAAATTCTGTTATCTATAATGGAAATATGGTTATCTGCCTTTTTTTTTTTTTTTTTTTTTTCCCTTTCTTCCCCCCTTTGATCATTAAAAGGATGTTGTGGAGGCATGTGTGTGGCTCTGAAGCTCTTGTGTTTCCCTTTCTGTCGGAGAAGCATCATTGTTCCCTGCTGCCCTGGCAAATTAAACAAGTTCAGCGGTCAGCAGCCATGTGCAGCCTGATGGCCGAGGAACAAAAAACAATCTTTCACCCCCATTTTCTTTGTCCTTGCCCTTTTCTTTCTCTGACACAGCAAAACAGCTCAAACCTTTTGACAGAAGTCTCTCCTCTACCGGCTGCCAACAGGCTGGTGTAACAAACTTGCTGTGGAATGGCTTTCCAGGGAAGTCTGGGGAGCAGTGAGGGCTAAGCATATTTCACAGTTGAAAAAGGAGCTAAAGTTCAGAGATTCTTCTTGAAAATCTTGCTGCTGACGTTGCTGCTCCTGTTTGTGATATGAGAAGAATGTTTTCCACAGGAGCTGGGCTTATTGGGCAGCAGCCTGCTGAAGGTGAGCCAGCAGTGTGCCCGAGTGGCCAGTGGCATCCTGGCCTGTATCAGGGATAGTGTGAGCATCCCCTGTGTACTCTGCACTGATGAGGCTGCACCTGCTGTGTGCAGGATTGGGCTCCTTGCTCCAAGGACATTGAGGTGCTGGAGGTCAATGAAGGTGGTGAAGGTGGAGAACAAGTCTTGTGGGGAGTCGCCGAGGGAATGGATTGTTCAGGATGGGGGAAAAGCAGACACAGGGGAGAGCAGCTCATTCTCTACAACTGCACAATAGGAAGTTGTAGTGAGGTGGGGGTCAGGTTCTTCTCCCAAGTAACCAGTGATAGCATAAGAGGAAGTGTCTTCAAGTTGTGCCAGGGGAGGCTTAGGTTGGATATTAGGAAAATTTTCTTCACTGAAAAGGTTGTCAAGGACTGGAACAGGCTGTCCAGAGAATCACAGAATATTAAGGGTTGGAAGGCACCTCCAAAGCTCATGCAGTCCAACTTCCCTGCCAGAGCAGGATCACCTAATATCTCCAGTAGTGGAGTCACCGTCCCTGGCAGTATTTAAAAGACATGTAGGTGTGGTGCTGAGGGACATGGTGTAGTGATGGACTAGGAAGGGCTGGATTGATGATTGGACTCAAAGGTTTCTTCCAACCCAAGCTGTTCTGTGATTCTGTTCTGTTGACATCTGATTTAAAAGGCACTGGACAAGATCTAAATAGCCTTTACACCCAGGTAGAGATCAGTTCCTTTCCTGAAGTGCAGTGTGGTTCAAGATTGACCAACCACAACCAGAGCAAACGAGAAGGCAGTACAGGTTATGCATTTCTTGGGGATTTTCTGTGGCATTTACATGCAACTTTCCTGGCAAGCAATGAGTTGGTTACATCTCACTTGTCTGGACCTGTTTCTTTAGGTTGTCTGACAAGAAGTTACTTCCTTGCCTGATATTTCCCTGCCCCGTTCCAAGTAAACCTTTGCAGAATGAACTTGTGCTGGAAAGAATTCCAATCTTTCAGCAATTATAACTGACCACAGAGGACAGGCTTAGTTTTGTTACTTCCCTTTCCTGATGGGGAGCTAGAATTGTGAAGGCAGTCTGTGCCGGCGACAAACATCATCAGGAACAGGTTATTTATTCTCTCTTCTTTTTTCACCGTGGGCTTTTGTAGCTGACATTTCCACGTTTCTATTCACCTACTGAATTAAATAATTTAAAAAAAAAAAAAAGGCACCACAGTAACCTGTCTGTGACACTTAGAGATGAAAGCATTTTGTGCCAGCAGCAGCCAGGCATGATGGCTGCAGTGAACCAGTTTATTAAAGCCGTGTTTGAGTCCAGCTGGCAAAGCGAAGGGTGACTCAACTTCTCCCCGTGGCAAGCACATCAGCGCACACTTGCTGCCTGCCACCTTCACTGGCTCGGGCAGTCAAAGAAAACTTCTTGTCCTGGGCCAGGTCTGAGACCTGTAGCACGTTTTAACAGCCCGACAGAAGGCACAAGCAGCTCCGTGTGTCTGGCACCGGTGCTTAGGCACCAGGGGCTGGAGTCGGACTTCACTGAAGTGCCACATTTGTGTAGCGTAGTTCAGAACGAGCTGCCTGGCTTAGTCCAAACAAAAGCTATCAGAAGCCTGATCCTGGTTTGAATGTATCTGCTCTCTACAATTCTTGGCCTCTGCTAGCTATTAATTGTCCATCTTCTGTTCTGCCTTTCCCAGCAAGCCTTACCAGGATACTTGATGGGCATCTTCTAGCTCTGTTGCTTTGTCTTTTGCCAGGCGACCAGGTGTAGCTGGTGTGCAACCCTCATCCTCCAGAAGCAGTTGGTGATTGTGAGCATTTGTACCCGTTGATGCTGCAATCACTCTTCACTTGCTGTGGGTCTGCTGCTTGACAGTTTTGACATTTGAAGTTGTGTTTGGAGAAAAGTGATGGAGGAATTGGATGTAGGCCTAATGAAAGAGGGACATAACCACATGGCTCGATGATATAGCAGGCAGCTGAAACCAACTGATCCTCCTTTATGTGGAGCTTTGTTACTTTCTGACCTGCCTTTGAACTTTGGGAGCTCTTACTCCCGCACCATTTGTTTTTGCAGGCTAATCAAGCTCGGCTGATGGATATGAAGGCGTTTCCTGGAGTCCTCATGTGTGGCTCGAACAAATTCTGAATAGATTGGCTAGGAAGAGCAGCCAGTGTGTCATGATGTGTCCCCATAGCTAGCCCTAACGTTGAGTAGATGACATGAGCTAGGTTATTATTTTTTTTTTTAAAATGGCTTGCTATCTTCTTTCTTGCATGCAAATAATTGTTACCAGATATATGAAGGCTTCTTTCAAGGCTTGCATAAAGATAGTGGTGGGGATATAGCTAAAAAAAAAATAAAATGCAGTATGTATTGCTGAGTTGAAAAAGCCAGGAATTATTGTAGATAATAATTACTATATATAATTTTAATTATTGTTACTGAGGTCAGGCTCGAGAAGGCTCTCAGCAACCTGATCTAGTTGAAGATGTCCCTGCTTACTGCCAGGGGGTTGGACTTGGTCGCCTTTGGAGGTCTCTTCCAACCCAAACCATTTTTAAAGGATGTCTATTTGAGGTTATTGTATCCCTTGGTTTTTCTGGCAGAAGAATCCAGCCCTCTCTATTGACAGAAAAAGAAAAAATCATAAAGCCAGTTTTATGACTGCCTGTAGTCAGAGCTAAAGCTGGGCTTAGGAGATGTGTACTTCAAATACTACTTTCTCCTCCATGTGTGATTTTTTTTTTTTTTTAACAGTACATCTAATTACTCTATAAAAATAGGCTGAAGAGGTGATTGATTGTAGTATTTGTTAAAAGGATGTGTGATGAAAGAAACAATTAAGAATGGCTTTTAAAATGATCCTGTTTTGCTGGACCTTCTCTTTTCATGTACTCACTCGTGTAGCTGTGGAACTGGATATGAGTGGGGCAGGAGCAGCTCCTGCTACCCTTCAGCTCTCATAATAAGGGAAAATGAAAAGGAGGTGGAAGTTCCCTGCTGCTGCAGCAAGCTGGTAGTCTGCTTCTGGTGTGCTCTTGCTGTCAGCATTGTTTATTCTAGAATACAGGGCAGGACACTATGGTTATCAGGAAATTCCTGCAGCTTTCACAGTTGGCCATTTCCCAGGGGGCTTGCAAGGAAACCTCTGAAATTCTTTGTGTCTAGAACGAGTCTCAGCAACCAGCTACTGCTGGGAGAAGTCTTCTAAACGCCAGTGAGGTCCTGTACACTCCATCCATTTCTGTCTCATGCTTGAAACATAAAGGATGGCTTTGGCTGTGACAGAGGAGTGGAGATGAAGTTGCAACCTTTCCCAGTTCCACTCTTGTGTCCAACTAGGACTAGCTGCAGGAATGTGCAGCGTGAGGGCACAATAGTTCACTGACTGTACCTGCATCCAACCCAGATGAGTACTTTCTTCCACAGGGCTGAGGCTTGAGGCAGCTGGCTGCTGCTGACTCCATCAGCTCAAGAGAGGCTGAATGACTCTTTTGGTGGACCAGTACCAGATAAACGTAACCTGAATTCCACTTAACACTTCCCCACCTTGTGTTTTGTGTTTAGATGCTTCTGAAGGTTTATGCCACAGATTGTGTTGCAGGAATATAGGCAGCACTGAGGCTGTCTGGTATCATGCCAGAATACCTAAGATAGATGTTTGATGCTTGCCTTTAAGCCTCACACATTAGGTACCAGTAAAGTTTTTTTTCCTCACAGGAGAGTGGAAAAGGCTCTACAAGAGGTTCCTGAGGGTCTCTTTGTGGTAAAGCTGTGCTAAGATAGTGGTGAGGCTGCCTGCCTTTTGAGATACTTATGGAGGCAGGGTGGCTGGGATCAGTGAAATGGCAGTGAGTGGTGTTTTACTCTATGGACTGCCTAAGGGATATCTTCAAATGTACCTTTCCTACTCCCCATGTTAATACAGAGGCTTTGTGTTCAGTGTGACAGTGAAGGGTAGCTCATGCCCTTTATTGCACAACACTGTTGTGTCTTATATTAAAGCAGCTTATAAATCAACTGGATGCAGTGAGGATTTTGTTCTTTAATTAAGCCATCTTTTCTCATGCTTTTACACAAACAGCTTCCTCTCTTGCATTTTCATTCAGGGCAGTGATTTATATCTTTGGCACCCTGTACTGATGCTGCAGGAGCTCGGAGATGTTCATTGTTAGGCTCAAAGTATGGCAGTAATTCCACTGCTTACTCTCTCTGGGTGTAATTTTCAGTCAGAGATTTACAGCCGTGCACCCTATGGATCCTCAAATTGCCTCATCTGCAGAAGCAGATAGAAATTAGTTCCTTGGCTACTTCTTCATAGTTCTGATGCTGTTCTGCAGCCTGCATATGGCCAACATGCAAGAATACTCCTCTTGATGTCAGAGCCAAGTGGAGTTATTGCCACTGTCAGGAGGTGCCCTTTCTGCACAGTGTGTTTTCAAAGCTAGCATTTTCCTCGTTTCATATTGCCTTTTAAACTGTGTTAGAAAGCCACGAGAAGCAGATAGGAGATCTTGGTTGTAGGACCCTTTGCAGAAAGTGCTCAGGTACATCCTCTCAGAAGACCAATATATTTCTCAAAGACACTTAATCCGAATAATTCTTTTTATGGTTAACCTCTGCAGCTAATACATGTTGGCCATTGACTGTGAACAAATTGTGGTTTGAAAACTGCTTAGGGAGTTAGTCATTAAAAGTTTAAGCTTAAACAAAATGTGTTTCCTTGAAGGTGGATTTTGGTACCGTGGAATAAAGCCATAATGTTCTGTGTAGCTTCTAGGCATATTTAATGGAAGTTTCTAAATAAAACACCATCCTTTTTCCTGCTGCAAAATTGCTTTGATTTCATGAAGTTCAGGAAGGCTGCAGAGGGACTTTTCATAAGGGTGTCTAGAAGGACATTTAAGGAAATTTAAGCTGAGGGAGAGTAGGGTTCAGCCTGGGTCTGAGGAAGAAGTTCTTCAGTAGGAAGGTGCTGAGACTCTGGAACAGGCTGCCCCATGAGGCTGTGGCTGCCTCCTTTCTGGGGAGGTGTTGATGGCCAGGCTGGATGAGTCCTTGAGCAGCTGAGTCTAGTTGAAAGGTGTCCCTGCCCTTGGTGGGGAGGTTGGAGAAGAAGATCTCTGAAATCACTCCCAACCTGAGCCATTCTATGATTCCATGATTCTGTGAATTCGATGATTCCATTCTCTGATTATCCATGGGTTTTTTGACAAATCATCCACTGGTGCTTCCCAGCTTCGTGAGAACAGCACAAGTTATTTTCCTACTGAGTCTTGCTTCTTGTGTAGTTATAAAAAATAAGCTGTTGTTATTGGCTTGAATTATTATCGGAGCCGCGTACAAGCAGGTAGTCATTCTTAATTAGTGGGATAAACTTTGGGTTTTTCAGTCCAGCAAACACACTTTGGTCTTAGCAGCCCTTTGCAGTTGCTTTGCAGGGTCAGCCACGCATCACAGGCTGCCTTCAGCCCTCTGTAAAAGCCTCTCTTGTGTCCTTTTGGGAAAGGGAACTGCTCTGCTCTGCGCCGCTTCGCTTCCAACCGTGGCGTCCCATGTGCGTGGCAAAACAAACAAGGTGAGGAGGAGGGCAGACACCAAGGAGTCACTATATATATGGTGGAGGTTTTTTGCTTTTTGCCTGCCTGAAAAGATAAGTAGCAGAGAGAGAGTCAAAGTGTTGTTCCTCTATAAATCGTCTGCCAGCAGGTTTATCGTTAGGCACTGCAGGTTATGTTGGGTGGAATAATCAAGAGGAAGAAAGGGAGGCTAAAATAATAGAGTGGTAGGGTTATTTTGACTCCACAATCAAACCCTCCTTGACTTTTGCCCTTTTGGGTGGAAAGTGCTTATGTTAGAAAACAATCTGAGGGCGGCCTCCGGGTTCTGCCCTTAGCTTCTTTCTCGCTGGGCTGTGCTGAGGGAGTCATTGCCTCCACTGTTGGGTGTTCTTTGCTGTTGTGCTGAACATCACGTGGCATTGCTGGTTGGGTGGCAAGAGCAGCAGCCTCTCTTCCTACACAGCCTTAAAAAAGAAAGAGTGAAAATGGCCTAGGTGGCACTGAAAAGCCATATCTAGGGAGACAGCCTGAAAACAGGAGAGCATTCACTTTTTTACTATCCCCTTTCCTCAAAGACAGAATTAAGACTATTTTTACAGTTATGAAGTTAGTGTTAAAAAAAAATCCATATATATATTTGGGTGCAGCCAGCTTATTTGCTAACACTGTGCGTGTGTTAGTTTGGGAGTTTCCAGCCCCCCTGCCCCTGCTTTTGAAATCACCCAGACTAGACTCAGTCGGATGGAAGTTAATAAACAAAGCTTTATATTTACAGCTTTGCACAATATACAAGCAGATATTTACAGATATATACAGTAAAAAGATAGTAACGGAAACATGATGCCCCTCCAGAGGTCAGAGTCCTCAAGAGGGCTTCCCAACCAGCCTTCCACTTCTGCCCCACCACCCAATCTTATCCCAGTATCTGCCTTACATGCCAGGCAAAGAGGGAGGCTACACTGGGAGGATATTAGAAGCAGGAATTGATTAGTTGGGTTACACAGGTTCAGCTAGAAGCCAAGGAGAGGGAGAGACCAACAGCCCGGAGCTCAGACCCGAGCAGCTCTGTCTTATCTATGTTTGGGTTCTTTCTTTTATATCAGTCAGGCAAACCTATGAATGAAGTAGACATCATCCATGGTTTCCTTTCTCAGCCTATAAACTGATTTCTATTATTGAAATATTCCAATTAACCTCAAACCAGCACAATGTGCCAGCTCTCTGGGGATATCCTGGGCAGGGGCAGCTCTCTGGGGTTCTCCTAGTCAGCAGTGGCTCCCTGGGGCTCTCCTGGGCAGCAGCAGAGAATCTGATCTAATCTTCAGCTATTTTCCTGAACTTTCATCAGCTCAGTGACAAGTGCTTGGTTAGTGATGCAGTGACAGCCCCATGGTGTGGGAGAGGTGTGGGAGCCCGGGTGTATTATTTAAGGGCTGCAGGAGAGTGGAGGAGGCCCCTGTCAGGAAGCAATAAAGTAGTTATTAGGTAATGACTGTGCAAGGCAGCATATATAAGGTGAAATTGATATATGTAAATCACTGACTTGAAGATGCCGAAGTTGCCTCTTGGCGCCCATCTTTTGGGGATCAAATGGTTGCTGTTTTGATAAATGGTCTGTAGCTGACCAACATTAAAGGCCTGGAGGGAGTTGAGCTCTTAAATTCCTTTGAAATGTAATGGAATTTGGGCGCCGAGTGCTGGTTCTTTTAAAAAAGAAGAAGAAGAAGAAGAAGAAAAAAAAAAAAAGTCTCCGGCTCATTTGGTTTTATTAAACTGCCTTTGAAAATAGTGTGCAAAGACTTGGATGCCTTCTGCCGTGGGATGAAAGCAGCAAAGGCTCAAGCTACACGTGGAAGGAGGCAGATCTGACTTCAAATGTGTCTGTGTGTGTGTGCAAACCACTGAGGGAGAACTGATGGGGCTCTACTCTTGTGTGGTGGGGCCAATCCCAGGCACCGATCCAGGCTGGAAGCAGAGTGGGTCAAGAGCAGCTTTAAAGAAAGAGCCTTTGGGTGCACTGATTGCTGAGAAGCTCACCGAGAGCTGGCAGTGCCCTCCTGCAGCCCAGCAGGCAGCTGTGTGCTGGGCTGCAGCCAGAGGAGTGTGGGCAGCAGGGCAAGAGAGAGGATTCTGCCCCTTGGCTCTGCTCTGCTCAGACCTCACCTCCAATCCTGCCTCTAGTTTTGGTGTCCCCAGCATATAAAGGACACAGCTGTTGGAGTGAGTCTAGAGGAGGCCACAAAGATGATCCAAGGGCTGTAGCAGCTCTGCTATGAGGACAGGCTGAGAGAGCTGGGGCTTTTCAGCCTGGAGAAGAGAAGGGTTCCAGAAGACCTTAGAGTAGCCTTCCAATATCTGAAGGGGGCCTACAGGAGGGCTGGGGAGGAACTATTCACAAGGTCCTGTAATGACAGGTTGAGGAGGAATGGGTTTAAACTGGCAGAGGGGAGATTGAAAGTGGATGTTAGGAGGAAGTTGTTTGCAGTGAGGGTGGTGAGACACTGGCACAGGTGCCCGGGGGGTTGTGGCTGCTCCCTCCCTGGAGGTGTTAAAGGCCAGGTTGGATGAGGACTTCAATGACCTGTTCTAGTGGGAGGTGTCCTTGCCTATGGCACAGGGAGGTTGGAACTGGCTGAGCTTTGAGGTCCCTTCCAACCTAAACCATTCTATGATTCTGTGGACTGGCTTTTGCTTGTGGAGGTACAGGCAATAAATGCACAGTAGACATTTGAACAGGGCTTCGTGTCCAGGAGCAGCAGAAATCAAATGAAAGTACCCCAGGTGGGAGTGCAGGTTTTGCCAGTGCCGAGCTACGAGTCCACACACCGAGCCCAAAGTCCTGCTGCAAAGTTAAAGCAGGAGAAAGGCCTTCATCAGCCTTGCACAAAGCTGTACAACCAGCACGAAAATATTTTCGTGCTGCCACATGTGATACATCACTGCTTTGCTGTATAAACACCGGTTAAAGAGCGCCTTGGGGACTCCCTCGACAAGAGCTTGAACAGGGAAACAAGAGCAGCAATTCTAACACTTTGCATCTGATGGCTTAACCAAGCTGGACAGGCTTTTCACGGCCAGAGATTTGTGTTCCCTGAAACAGGCAGTGTGAGAATTCACCCTGCAACTGTCTGATGCTTTCAGTCACAGATGCCCAGCCTGGCATATTCTACTTGTCAGTAAAAGAAATCATCTGCAACCTTCCCACAGGTTTTCCTCTCCCTCTTCCCCACTCTGTTAGAGATTAGCAACAATCCAGCCTTGTGAGTTGGAGGTAAGTGATGAATGGCACCTAAGCTGCTCCAGACAAAATGGCCTTGCTTAGCAAAACCTGCTATTGGAATTCTGCTGTTCACCTCATTTGTTTTGTCTGGAACAGGTTAAGGAAGCAAATTACAGGCTTCCTATATTGGAAGGTGAGCATTGCTGGTGTGAAGAGGGTGGAGGTGAGTAGCTGCAAGGGCTTCAGAGAGCATCATTTTCCTTTATTGCAGCAGTGACTTGCAGAGCATGTAGAAAATACCCCACACAGACCTTGAAAATAGTGTCTTGAGTCAGGGAATTGCTTAGAAATATTGAGGTGATTCCTTCTTAGGCAATCTGATTGCAGCTAGTGTCAGTATGTTGGGCTGGAATCAGTCTTACTGTGGACAGAAGACAGAGATCATCTTATGAACAAGTTTATTTGGGTCTCCAAAATTAATCCCACTGCTGTTGTTTCCAGTTTTGAGAAGGGCTGGTCAATACTTGGTGAGATTTGCATATTGTGCAAAAGTAGAGATGCTGCTGTGTTTCTATGCCTTTTTGTGTCTGTTGTGTGCATGCAGTAGACCTGGCCCTCTTCCAGTCATTGCAGTGGTCACATGCAGCTGTTCTTGAAGAGCTTTCCCATCCATGCTTTCCTTACTTCATGTCCAGGCAACCAGAAGCAAAAGTTTTCACAATACTCTAAGTTACACAACCTGATAAATAGGTTGTGGGAGCTGTTAACCAAGAGCATTCAAGAGCTCTACAGCTCTATACTCAACTTCTTTTCCTTCTCTGTGCTCAGAGTGATTCTCTAATGGAAGTTTTATTATCAATTCAGTTGTCCTTCTGCTACCCAGAGGTTTCCTCTAAAGCAAATGAAGTTGTTCAGCTTGCAGAAGAGAAGGTCCCAAGGAGACCTTCTTGCAGCTTTTAAGTACTTAAAAGGGGCCTGTGAGAGAGATGGGGACAGTCTTTTTAGCAGGGCCTGTTGTGGCAGGACAAGGGGTGATGGTTGTAAACTGAAAGAGGGGAGATTTAGACTGGATAGGAGGAAGACATTTTTTGCACTGGGGACAGTGAAACACTGACTCAGACTTCCCAGAAAGGTGGTGGAAGCCCCATCCCTGGAAAGGTTCCAGGTCAGATTGAATGAAGCTCTGAACGAGGTGATCTAGTCCAAGATGTTAAAGAGTTGGGTGAGATGACCTTTTAAAGGTCCCTTCCAACCCAAACCTTGGTGGTTCACTAAAATCCCAAATGGCCTAATCCCAACTATTAGCTGAAGGCTCAAAACCCCTGATTAGTTGGTTGTGAACCTTACTTAGCTTCAGAATTGGAATTTTGCACATTTAATAAACAACATCCAGATGAGAAGTATTTGCTTTTTAATCACCTTTGTAGGCTCCTAAGACTGCAGCCTCTTGAACTAGAGAGTAAGAAGTCTGAGTGGTGACATGAACAGGCTGTTCTTTCACTGTCCTTCAGCCCCAGTGCAAAGGATGGGAACTGGTGAGTTGAAACTAAGGCATGGAACTAAAAACGAGGGTCTGAGAAGAAAAAATATCCAGACGTGGTGTGTGTTTACTCCATTCCACAAGAGCAACTTTAATTCAGAAATATTGCCCTGTTAGTATCTGAAGCCTTCAGCAGTGCTGCGAAGTGACGAAATGTTTAAAGATTTTTTTGCTAACTGTCCAGGAATTATTCGGTAGCTAAAAAATAAATAGCAAATGGTAAGGGGAAGGAAATTGATTTTTAAGCCCCATTTCAAATTAAACCTTGTGTTTATTAGTATCAATCCATAATGGCAATACTTGTGCTGGAATATACTGTTACCAACAGGGAACATTTGGTCTCGCTGGATGTGCTGTGAGTTCCAGGCAGCTGCTGTAGCTTAGCCATTTTTAAATAGTTAACAAACTGGCACTCCTAAACCTGACTTCTTTATTACTGTGGACATAAAATAGCACAAAAGCAAGACAGATGTTTAGGGAAAACAGTTTGGTTTCAGGGTTATTATATTTTTTTTAATCCATGTAACATGCTTTTCATTATAAGATTTCCTATTCACAATGTCTGTATCATGTTACATCTTTTGATAAGGCTACCAAAAAAATTCTTGCAGTTCACCCATTCCCCGTATAAATGAGTTGAGTGGAAATTTTAAGGGATAAAAACGTGTGGCTTAAATCCTTGCCTTGAGAGTAATGTGAGTTTGGGGTTTTGATTCAGAAAGAACAGAGTTGCTTTCCTTAGAATCAGAGAATGGTCTGGGTTGCAAGACACCTCCAAAGCTCATCCAGTCCAACGCCTGTGTAGTCAACAAGGACATCTCCACTACATCAGGTTGCTCTGAGCCCAGTAGAGCCTCATCTTGAATATCTCTGGGGATGGGGCCTCAGTTACCTTCCTGGGCAACCTGTTGCAGTTCCCCACCACCCTCACTCTGCAGAACTTGTTCTTAACATCCAATCTAAATCTCCTCTAATTCGAAGCCATTGTCCTCCTCCTATCCCTTCAGGTCTCCAAGGAGGCCTTCTCTTCTCCAGGCTGAACAACCTTTTTTTAGGGGGGGGTTTAGATAAAAATGTCTTTAGAAGTCTAAAATGAGTAAATGCAAAACGCCCAACTGAACAAAACCACCCCAATATTGTTTCTCTAGATAATATAATTCTCCATGGCACACAGGTTTATATTGTGGGTTTGTAAGCTAGTTTTATATAGTGCTTATTATAGGTAAATGCCTGGGTAGCAAAAACAACAGCCTGTAACATCAGTCTTACTACAGGTACCTCTGATTGAGTTGGAGCCTTTGTGCCTTTTAAAAGGACATAAGCCACAGATGCTGTCCTGTGTTCTAGAATCACACCTGCTGTTACACCTCCCAACCTAGTCAGAGGGGTGGTTCTGATCTACAGACTCTGGCTGGAGCAGGTGTAAATGCAAAGCAGATTTCGGAGCTGTGAGCCCAGCAGCTAAGAGCTTCCTGCCGAGGTTGCTTTTGCGTTCCCTCTAGGATCATAGAAGCATACAATGCTTTGGGTTGGGAGGGACCTTTAAAGGTTCATCTGGTTCAGCCTCCCTGCAGTGAGAAAGGACATCTTTAACCAGAACAGGTTGCTCTCAGAGCCCTGTCCAACCTGGGCTGCTTCTTATTACCTGTCTGGACAACCTGGGACAGGCTTTTCCTCAATCTCATTGTGAAAAAAAAAAAAAAGTATTCCTTCTATCTAGTCTAAATCTCCGCTTTGTTGTTGCTTGAAACCATCACTGCTGCGTCTGTGACAACAAGCTTGCTAAAAAGACTGTCTAAGACCACAATAAGGTCTCCCCAGAGCCTTCTCTCCTCCAGGCTGTCCTCACAGCAGAGGGATTCAAACCCTCTGATCATTTTTATGGCCTGCTCTGGACCTGTTCCAGCAGGGACTGTAGGACTTGTAGGCTCTGAAATGTGTTCATCGGTGGTACAGCTGCATAAGGACAGGTCCTGAGGCAATAGTTTGAAGTGCCTCATGCATTGTAGTGAGATTCCTGACTGGTCCCTAGTGGTACCTAACTGATGACTATGCTCTCTGCGGGGCTGCCATCATTTCTAGGGGCAAAAATAAATGTCACCACGCTGATACAGTTTCAGAGCCATCTAAATGTCGATTGCTTTCAGGTGCACGATTACAGACACCTGAAGTTTAATCTGATCTAAAAAAAAGTTTGCATTGGATTTCAGGAGTTGACCGAAGCACCCTGAGTACAGGCTCATTAAAACCACCTCCTCATGAGGCCTCAGTACACCTCCGTGTATAAATCACATTACCTGTTTCACTGAAAACAGAGATTATTTGCAGGCACAGATTTCCCCCTTTCTGGGCATGGATGCTTTTGTACCTGCAAGGCCTTTGCTATGTGATAGCTTTTTTTTTTCCCTCCCTCTGGGCTTCCATATTTGGGCTTAGCCTAGTTGCTTTCAGCCAGCAAAAGTCAGAAATTCTGTTATTTGGATTAGGTGGTCTAACTAGTGAGGGTAAAACGCCCAGCACCTGCAATGTGACAGGATTCTGATTTTGCTTGGAGCTCAGCTCTGATGTTCAGAAATGTTCATGTGGTGCATAGATGGAAATGGTATTTATGCAGAGGTCACCTGCAAGGAAATCTGGATCCAAAGGCAGAAATGATTGACAATCCAAATGTGATGGAAATTACATGCAAATTAAAGATGTTTTGAAAATAATTGTATGCTGCTGAGCTGTTTTGTGGTTCTGCATTAAAAAGCAGAGGGAAGGGCTTGCAACCCTTAGATGACTGTGCTTTTCACCAGGATATCAATAAAACCCTCATGCCAGCCTTGTCTGGGAATAAAATACCTATAAACACAGTATATAACACGTTTTTACATAGTTGACCTATTGAACATTTCCACATGTTTTTCATTTATCTGGAATTGTTCTCCTTACTAGACCCCATTCAGTTATTATTTTTCAAACCAACTTGATTTAAGTAGAGCAGACACCTTCAGTATCTTAAAGAGCAGAGCTGACCTTTCTTAGAACTCTCCTAAAAGGGTTGCCTGCAGCTGCTTTACCCTACCAGTAAAAGTAAAGCAATCCTCAGGAGGGTTTGTGCAAGTGGAGTGTAAAAGGTAGGCACAGGGGAAGATATTGGCAGTGGTCTAAGAGGTGTAAGTAGTGAGTATTGTTTCTCAGCAGTTGCAGTGTCCTGGTCTGCACAGACTGGTGGTAGGAAGCTGTTATTTTCCTTAGGGATCAGGAACATGAACTCCTGGCATGTCCTATGAACATGTGCACCATGTAATAACTTCAACACATGTTGCTGCCATAAGTCAGGTGTGAAACAAGGAGGTGCAAGTTGCAAGGTCCTGCAGCTGGTGTTAAGAGTCCAGAGGAAGGCCAGGAGGATGAGTAGTCTGCAAACAGACAACAGAAATGGTTTAGGAAATTGCTTTCCTTCTCTTATGTGGAAAAGACAAATCTGCACACATCAGATTTAGTCTTCATCTTATTCTCTCTTGGTATTTTTTAATGCTGTGGTCTCTGTGGGGCAGAAAAGCAAGCTGCCTTTGGGTGAGTTTTTATTGCTGCTCTTGGTTTGCTTCAGCTGTACAAGTACTTCAGGTTTTCAAGTTGCACTCTGTCTACCCTTCAAAAGAAAGACAGGATAGAATAGAATAGAATAGAATAGAATAGAATAGAATAGAATAGAATAGAATAGAATAGAATAGAATAGAATAGAATAGAATAGAATAGAATAGAATAGAATAGAATAGAATAGAATAGAATAGAATAGAATAGAATAGAATAAGCTGGGTTGGAAGAGACCTCCAAGATCATCCAGTCCAACCTGTCACCCAGCCCTGTCCAACCAACCAGACCATGGCACTTAGCACTTTGCATGCTTGATCTTCAAGTGTACCATTTCTGAGACAAAGAAGCCCTATTTAATATTTCAAGTGCACATTAATTTCTGTTAGTGTTAAGAGTCTGAAATAGCTAAGGATATTCTTTGTGTTGCATTATATTGGCATGCCCTTGCTTACTTGTAGCTGCTGGAGGGACTATCTCATTCTGACAATCTCTGCTCTGAATAATCCAAGTCATTTCAAGGTGTATGTTCATTTCCTTTTGGTAACGAGGCAAAGATTCTCTGCCTCATAAAGCCCAAAGCAGCTTTAATATGAAAGTAAAACCGAGGAGTGATTTAGCCATGTTATGGTCTTGGGTTTGGATTTTGTTCCCTCCTTGTTGCTAAGAAGGTGGAGAACAACAGATGTTTTAAATGCACAACAGGAGATCTCAAATACAACAGAAACCCAGATTCAGGGCTCTGCAAACTTCCTTCTGCACAATCACTGCAGTATAAATCTGCCAAGAGAAGAAAATATTTGTCTGTAGCTTGTTTTCTGTTTAAAGATTCTTAACTTGTGGATCACGGCAATTTGCAGAAGCAGTAGTTTGGGTACATGGGTTTGGGATTTTTTGTTGGTTTTTTTTTTTGTAGTTCGATTGATTGATTAGCACAGGAAGATTTCTTTAAAGTAGAAATTAGACCTGATGCTTGCAAGCGGCATGCAGAAAGGACTGCATCCACTAAATCCTGGACAGCTAGAAGAGAAAGGACATTTTATTCTGCTATTAGAACTAAAGTATTTCTGTTCACAGAGCACATCCATAGAACACAATTTTTCTTTTCCTTCCCTTTTTTTTTTTTGCCTCCTTTATTGTTGTTTTTGTTTTTGTTTTTTTTCCTTTTTCTTTTTTTGGCCTCCTTTCTTTTTCCTTTTTTGGTCTCCTTTTTTTGCCCCTCTTTCTCTTGCCCCTTTCTTTCTCTTTCTCTTGCCCCTTTCTTTCTCTTTCTCTTGCCCCTTTCTTTCTCTTTCTCTTGCCTCTTTCTTTCTCTTTCTTTTGCCACCCCCTCTCCCATTTTTTTTTTCTAAGGCACCCCTCAGATGATCCTCTGCATGACAGAGAAAACAAGAGGCCAAACCATTTCCAAATTGTAAAATCAAGGAGTTAGAGCTAAGAGTCTTTTTCCTTCCTACGTACTCGTTTGTGAGTTAACAATCTAAAGGCTCTGGGGCATACTCTTCCTCCCCCCAGCTGTTAGCAGCAGTAGGGGTAAGGGTAAAGGCTCACCCCTGCTGAACTATCATTTTTTTGTCTTTAAAACAGGGTCTTACTGTGGCTGTAACTGGCAAATGGTGTGTGAGGCCTTGGTGCAAAGGAGATCAGTCGAAAGTTTGCCATCGACTGCAAGAGCCTTTGGATCAGGCCCTGAGCTTTTTAAGTCTGTAACTGTCATGGAAAATAAATACTGCACTTTAAGGAGCAAGCTCCAGGGTCTCCTAAAAGTAGCTTAAATAGCTCAGAGAGGAGCAGTATAATAACTCCAGCTTTCATATAGTAGGTTCTCACTAGTTTTACATCCCAGGGATACTGCTGGGACTCCCAAATCACTGGTCAACAGGGTAATGATACATGGCAAATTACCTAGGTAATGGCAGTCGGATAAATCACCTCCAGCCAGTGCTGGTTAGCCAAGGGAGGGGTGTGCTATGTATTAACTGGAACCAACTCCCCAAAGACCAAATCAAAGGGAAAAAGGGCTTGAGAATTTTTAAATTTATTTTTTTTTCACCCAATATGATGATTAGTGGTCATTAGTTAAGATGATTTATTTTTCCTCTGGAAAGACTAGTGAGTGGCTTCAGAAAGGCAGTCCATGAGCATTTCACTTTTTTACAGGGGTTGCTGGGAAGGATTAGAGATGGCACAGCAGAGCTGTTCACCTTCAAGGCACAGCTTCTGTTTGTGTTCTTCAAATAAGGCGAAACAAGAAGATGGAAAAAAAAAATTCAGAAGGGTCTCAATAACATCCAGGGCTGCAAACCAGAGATGGAGACTTGACATTGGCCACAAGGGCACATTGTTATCCATGGCACAGCAAGGTACCCTTGTAGCCAAGAAGGCCAAAGGGATCCTGGGGTGTGTCCAGCAGATCAAGAGAGGTTCTCCTCCCCGTCTACTCTGCCCTGGTGAGACCCCATCTTGAATACTGCCTTCAGTTTTGGGCTCCCCAGTTGAAGAGAGACAGGGGTATGCTGGAGAGGCTCCAGCAGAGGGCTATGAGGATAATGGGGGGACTGGAGCACTGCCTGATGAGGAGGGGCTGAGGGACCTGGGGCTGCTTAGTCTGCAGAAGACTGAGAGGGGATTGAATCAATGTTTTTAGGTATCTGAGGGCTGGGGGTCAGGAGAGGGGGAACAGGCTCTGCTCACTTGCTCCCTGGGATAGGAGAAGGAGCAATGGGTATAAGCTGCAGCACAGGAGGTTGCAGCTCAACACAAGGGGGAACTTGTTGACTGTGAGGGTCCCAGAGCACTGGCACAGGCTGCCCAGAGAGGTTATGGAGTCTCCTTCTCTGGAGCCTTTCAAGGCTTGTCTGGATGCATTCCTGTGTGACCTGTGCTAGATTGTCTGGTCTTGCTCTGCCAGGGGAGTCCTTTCCAACCCCTATCATCCTGTGATGCTGTGACATTATCTTTTCACGAGAAAGACAGAAAATAAACAGCAGCTGCTCCCAAACCTCCTGATGTGTTTTGCTGGGGGTGGCATGAATTTGAAAATCAAAGTGCTGTCAACTTGGTAGGAATTCAAGGTGCTGAAGATGTCACAGGATCCTGGCAAAAGAAAGCACCATGACACATCTTAGCCAGAGCACAAACTTTAGTTGGGAACCAAACCAGAAAGCTGGTTCAAGTCAGAGAGAGCATTATGGATTCCTTACAGCTCTCCAAAGTCAGAGGGAAGCGTTCCAGATTTCATATCACTTTCCAAAGTCAGAGGAAAGTATTATGGATTTAATATCAATCTCAAAACTCAGAGGGGGAAGTATTATGGCTTTCATATTGCTCTGCAGGAATGTAGGGCTGATGCTTACAGTTCACCATGGGAAAAGTGACTGTGGTTTAGGCTGGTGCCAATTCCAGTAGTAACTGCAGTCCTCTTAGAGCGTTTCAAGGTGTTTCTCTGACACTAATGAATGGTGTGCTAGCAAACTGAGCAGTTAGAGGAAGGTGTTGATGGAAGATAGGTACAGTGACAAGCATGAAGCACATCCGGTGTTAGGCAGTGATGCGTGAGCCCAGGGTGGTATTTTTGGGACTTCCTTTTGCAGGCCATTGTTGAGTGCTGGAATTATCACCTCTTTGTGAAGGTACAGGCAGGGATGAATGACTTGCCCATCTCTGTTGCAGAGCTAAAATGGGAGCTGCAGTGTTTTCCATCTGGACACGTGGAGACAAGTCTCTAGGCTCCTGTCCTCTTTTATTGGTTGTGTTGCTGGGTTTAAGCTGTGGTGACTTTGGGGTACGTGTGCCAGGTTTTACAGTGGTTTGAATTGAGTCATGGTGATGACAGCTGCCATCTGTGGCTTACAACAATTGCTCCACAGCATCCAAAGCCCTCTGACTTAGGACTGACATTTACATTTTCTCAAATCAGCTTGTTTGTCTAATGTGACCTTCCTGTCTTTGGCTTTCCTGTAAAGTTTCTGACACAAAAATCCAGGACACTTATTCTCTAAGTGCTGTGGTCTGCACTCTTGGCTAAGCTTTTTTTCCCCCCGGTAACCTGGATACAATGTGGTAAGAGAAAAGCAGATATGATTCATCATGGGTTGTAAAGTGCAGCCAAATGATACAGAAGCCCTAAAAGCAAGCAGAGCTTGAATGATGGAAGATGAGACTGAAGCAATCAGAGAATATTCACCTCGGCTGCAGAATACAAAGAACCTACCCCTGTGTTTGATCAAAAAAGCCTTTACCTTTTGAATAGCTTTGCACAGAAGAGTAATCCCACTGATGAATCTTAATCTTCACATAGTTTTGGGTACTTAGATTGTGGACAGACAAATGAAAGTGTACATTCTGTGAAACCCTTCCTGTGGTGGCAGTGAATCCCAAAGGCCACTTATGTTAATGAGAGGAGATGAAGAGGGTATTAATGCTCATTGTAATGAATTCCTACTCGCTGGCTAAATGCTGCAGAGGGTTGGATGTGGCTAGAATACAAAGAATAATAGTAGCATTTGAACCTCATTTCCTCCTTAGCTGATGTTTCGAAAGGCTTTTGAGTGCTTCAGGGTACTTTATTTATCCTGGGATGTCAGCTTGTTCCTGACAGCCAGAGCTGGATTGCAAGGCTGTTCTTTAAGCATCCACAATTTCTCCCTACACTGAAAAATAAGATGAGGTGGAAGAGCTGGAGTGTTCTCTTCTGCAGGCTTCAGAGCTGCATGCAGTACTCCAGGTGGTTTTAATTTCAAAATAGTTTTAATGGGAGAAGTAAATTTAAATTGTGCCTGTGGGTGTGTTTTAATAATTGATATTAGCTGGCCAGGGCCTTTTTAGGGTGTCAGGTAGTGGCAGGACTAGGGGGAATGAATCCAGGCTAGAGGAAAGGAGGTTTAGATTAGATCATAGAATGGTTTAGGTTGGAAGAGACCTCAAAGATCATCCTGTTCCAACCCCCCTGTGCCATAGGCAGGGACACCTCCCACTAGATCAGGATGCTCAAGACCTCATCCAGCCTGGCCTTGAACACCTCCAGGGAGGGAGCAGACACCATGAGGGTGGGGAGAGATTGGAACAGATTGCCCAGAGAGATGATAGAAGCCTCATCCCTAGATGTTTTGAAGGCCAGCTTGGATGTGGCTCTGAGCAGTCTGAGCTATTGTGTGGTGTCCCTGCCCATGGCAGGGGGATTGGAACTGGATGGCCCTTGAGGTCCCTTCCAACCCTGCCAATTCTGTGATCTAAGCAGAGGCATGATCGTGGCTCTCTTAAGACGCAGCTGAATGTGTTTGTAGCAGTAGATACAGCGATAATTGTGGAATTATTGTTCTTCAGTAACTCCTCTTAGAATTGCTTCACTTCAAAGAAATTAGTATTTGTGAGAGGGAAATACCACAGCAAAGAGTTCTCTTCAGAGGTGGAGATTTTTGACTTCACATCTTTGCTTCAGTGAGGAAAGGCTCTGAGGAGCCACTGAAGTGTAAGCTCTTAAGGCTTTGAGGAGCCACTAAGGTGTAAGTTCTTCTGGCTCTGAGGAGCCAGCAGGCTGATAGGCAGGGGATGCCTGGATATCTGAAAAAGAAATCAACTCTCTTTCCAAGGGAATATTCAACCTGGAGGCATTTTTGTCATCCTCCCATTTTTTTTTTTAAATTCTGGCAAATTTCCACTTTCCAGTTTAAAAAAAGACTGCTGAAAACTTCTCAATGAATTCCAACTTTCATTTGATCTCTAACATAAGGGCTGAGCTTTTTCATGTCTTTCCTTGGCTTTGCATCTTTTATCTGCTGCTGAGGGCATTTTCATTTCCGAGTAGTTTCACATTAAAAAAAAAATAAATTGATTTTTTTTTCCCTGGATTTTTTTTTTTTTTTTTTTTTAANTTTGGTTTTTTTTTTTTTTTTTTTTTAAATCTCTTTAAAATTTTTCTGGATTTAGAATTTAATTTTTTTTTTCTTTTAACTTTATTTATGAAGTGAGACTTTTATCCTGCGAGCCTAGCAGCTAGTGTAAGGTGGAGCAGCCTCCTTGCCAGCTCCAGAATGTTTGTTAACAATGTTTATTATCATAATGCTCAAGGTATGTTATTGCAAACTCCGGATGAATAATATTTCTGTGCAAGTTACAGCAGACAACAAGGTGTGCATTATAAAACTGCGTGGCTTTGGCTGAGTGACCTAAGTGCCTCCTATTCATGGGCACAAATGTATTCATGCCTTCAAGTTCTCAAAACTAATTTCTTTTGAATGATGAGGGAGATTGAAAAAAAA
>VWZI01007565.1:1909209-1930115 GCA_013396835.1 Psilopogon haemacephalus
TTTTTCCCCAGGCAAATGGCTTTTGGAGAATGGCAGCATTTCAAGATTATGAAACTGCTGCTGATGGTAATGGTTCTGTGATAATTAAACTGTCCACAGTCTCTCTCTTTTTTTTTTTTTCCCTGTGAAACTGAGACAAGGGTAGTTGTGATTTCATCAAAGGCTTTGTCTGAGCTCTGGCAGCTGGCAAGGCAGAGCTTCTCTGCTAGCAGACTGAGTACCATCCTGAAGAGTTTTCACTCTGCATTTCCTTCATCAGCTGCATATTCATCACATTTCATGTTTGACCATCTCATCGCAGGACCAGTCGACTTTTTGGTGTTCTTTGTTGACAGAATAGCAAATTTTCCCCTTTAGTACTAGTGCATTAAAGCTGGCTCTTGGAGGCTCCTTAAGCTGAAGGTAGGGACCATGTTCTCCTCAGGAGTTCCATTCCTTGCATGACCAGTTGTAGAATAATGCAGAACAGCTAGATATGAGTTCACACAATCACAGAACCTTAGAGGTCTTCAGGAGCTCTTTAGGAAGGAAGGAGATCCTACTGATCTAAGAGAGATCCCACTGAATATGTTATCATTTTTAAGAGAAAAAAAAAAACCAAAACAACAGTCTTTAAAAGCTTTTTGAACTGGAGTCTCAGAACTGGAGTGTCAGAAAACAAGGAGCTTTGGACAAGGCTCGATGTGCTGTGTGTCAAGGGAATTGAGGGGGAATTCCTGCTTTACAAACTCAAACCCAGCAAAAACCTACAAGTTAATGTTGTACAGTTTACGGAGGGAGGAAAACAGAGAAGGAACCAATATAGTTTCCAGAAAAGAGGAAGATAAGTACTTGAAAGAAAACATGTAGGGACCACATGCAGACGTATGTGAGAGGAGTGCCCTAGGTGAGATTTTGGCTTCTCTGCCTGAGCAGAAATCTCTCAATGGATGGTTCCTAGTCTGTGGTCAGGGGCAGCACGGGAAAGGAAAGTGTGCCAGGCTCTGGTAGGGCCACATTTCCACAGGAATTATGGCATATGTGGTGGTTGGATGTGTGTGCTCTGGTACAATCCCCAGATGTCACTTTCGTGGTTGCATTGGAGTAGGGCAGGCTGTGTTTTGGTCAGTCTTTAGGCTGGTGAGTGTCCAATTGCTCACCAAATTGCAATTTGGTCTTGGGGCAACATTTGCTGTATGAAGCTCTCCCCTTTCGTGCTGTTCTTGTGTTCTTTCAAAAGTACACATGTATTCTATGTGGTTTGACCTAAAACAAGCACACATTTGTATATGTAGATGGCAATTTTAGTGAGTATATATAGGGCAGAGGTTGGGGCTTCTGTCCTTTTGTATGGTTACCTCGTGACATAGCAGCAGTCATGCGTGCTCAAGGTTAAAAATGGTTTCTCACAGTAGTGTTATACAACCTGTAACTAGATGCCAAGCCCCCAGAGTGCACTCAATCGATCAAAATTCCTCTGAGTCTGCCTTTGGATAAAGCGATGCCGAAGTGGAGTAGCTGTCGCCTTTTACCTATCTCCACCCTCGGTACTCTCTGGAGTTGTCCCATTCCTCCCCTCAGTTTCAGGCTGCAAAGGCAAGAAGTGGTGAAGGGCAAATCTCAAAAGAGTCTGGAAACTGGATGAGGCACTTAGTGCCATGGTTTAGTTACTGAGAAGGTATTAGGTGATAGGTTGGACTCGATGATCTCCAAGGTCTTTCCCAACTTGGTTAATTCGGTGCTTCCGCGAAGGCTCCATTCCTGCAGCTTTTCTGTTTAGGATATGTATTCATATTGTTTTGGTTTGGAAACGAAGCTTGGAGTTGGAGTTCCATGAGAACAAACACTTCTCCTGAGTTTTCTGGGCTTTAATTACCTTCTGTTTGATAGAAGGTTTACATGTTGTAACATGACTTTAATAACACTCTGTGTTTATGCTTTGGAGAAATGCATTTCTTATGTAGGCTTCATCTCCATGTCATGTAAATGGCTGCCCTGGCTTTGCAGGCTCACAGGGGACTTGGATTATAATCTTTTGAACTGTTTTTTGGTTTTTTTTTTTCTTTAAAGTGTCTTGTTTGGATGTACAAAATGCATTATTGAAAAGGCAGTAACAAGGGCTGAGGAGAAAATCTCATCTCTCCAAGCTGTTCTTTGTGGAATCAAGGCCATGGCACTTGCAGCTTGCATTTTCCTTCCAGCATGGTTTTGTGGCTTGATACAGTTGGAGACTGGAAGCTAACAAGTTGATAGCTAGCTCTGTAACTGTAGGGTGGCTGAAGATCCAAGAGTTAGTTGTTTTTAATCTAATCATAGAATCAGTCAGGGTTGGAAGGGACCACAAGGATCAGCCAGTTCCAACCCCCCTGCCATGCCCAGGGACACCCTACCCTACATCAGGCTGCCCACAGCCTCTGCCAGCCTGGCTGCAAACACCTCCAGGGATGTGGCCCCAACCACTTCCCTGGGCAACCCATTCCAGGCTCTCACCACTCTCATGCTGAACAACTTCCTCTTCACATCCAGTCTGAATCTCCCCACCTCCAGCTTTGCTCCATCCCTGTCATGGATCACAGATAAAAAGATAGGTGTGATCTTGGAGACCAACAAGGTTTGAAATGTCAAGAGGCAAAGTTGAGGCAGAGACAGAGTGAGGTGTTGGTGTGCTTTGTCTCCTGTAGCTCTAAAATGCTTACTCCAATTGAAGGTGAAGTCAAAGGTCTTAAAATGAAAACATAAATTTTTAAAAACCCAAAAAACTGCCAAAAAAAAAATTTACTTTGAGGGAAGATTTATGCAGTTTTTAGTTTACCCAAATTGCTTCACCCATCCTTAGGAACACTTAACAGTACTTTGGGTTTCTATAGCACCTTTCATCCAAGAACCTCAAAGCACTTTGTGGGCATTAATTTAATTAAGTTTCACAGCACCCCTGTGAGCTCAGTAATGTTTAAATAGGGATCACTTCACCCAGCACTGAAACGGAGCTACCCCAGGGGTGGAATGCAGTGGGTACATAGCAACACTACACAGCAGTTTAGGAGAGAGCATGAAGGAAATGCTGTGTCCCACAGAGACTGCAGGGTGAATCTCATTAGGCAACACATCTCTTTGCTTGCTACTTTTCTTCCCTACTTGCGGGTGTAATTCCATCATCTTTTTTATGGCTATGATGGGCTAGGAACTTAAAAGCATAAAACAGATTTGTAGGATCATTTTGGTTGGAAGAGACCTTTAAAATCAAGCCCAACCATTAACCCAACACTGCCAGGTCACCACTAAACTATGGCTCTCAGGTCTACATCTACACATCTTCTAAACCCCTCCAGGGATGGTGACCCCACCACTTCCTTGAGCAGTCTGTTCTAGAGCTTTACAACCCTTTCAGTGAAAAATATTTTTCCTGATGTCCAATCTAGACCTCCCCTTGTCCAATTTGAGGGCATTTCCTCTAGTCTTATCATTTACTACCAGAGAGAAAAGACTGTCCCCACACCTTGTTCTAACCTGCTTCCAAGTAGTTGTAGAGAGCAAGAAGGTCTCCCTTGAGCCCCCCTTTTCTCCAGCCTGTTCCCTCAGCCACTCTTCATAAGACCTGGGCTCTGAAGCCTTCACCAGCTTCATTGCCCTTATCTGGACCTTTTAGGTCTTTGCCCAGCTGTGACTTAGCTGGAAGTGCTGTGATGCTCCATTCAGTAAAGTGTCTGATAAGCAGTTTCTGTTGCTTTTGGGTTCTTGGTAGTTTGATGCTGATTTACAGAGTGTCTTGCTGACACTGGTTTAAAGTGTGTCACCTGCTCTGTCATCAGTGGTGAACTGGCAGCAGCTTTATTCCTTGGAAGTTCACCATCTCAAGTTCCACACTGGTTCATCTTGGTTGTGTTTGTGAGGGCTGGATTGGGATCACAGCACCAAGCTGCAGTCAATCTTCTCACATCACAGAATGGGTTGGAAGGGACCTTTAAAAGATCAGCTAGTTTTAAACCCCACGCTCTAGGGGTTGAGAGCCAAGGGCTCAATCTGAAGTACACCAGCATGAGTTAAAATGAGCTGGATTCCATCTTACCCAGGGTCACAAAAAGCTGGAGAAGAACTGGATAAAAGGCACATTCATGCCACGGTGCCAAAACCAGCGATGGGCTGTTGCTTCTGGGAGCTGATTTAGTTGTTAAGTATAAAACTGAGCTAATGCTTTGTATCAGCTTGCAGCAAAGCCTTAGCCCCACGAGAAATCAGGTGCCGTGGAATAGAGATGTACCTGCTGGTGGCTGGTGTGCACTGAAGGAGTAGCAGGTTATGGAATTTGAACTTTCACCCTGCTCTGCATGGCTTCTACCCAAGTTAGAAAGCATAACTGATGTGGACAGAGGAGGAAGGGATTTATGCCAGTGGTGCTTTGGGAAGCTGAGCTGGGGCATTCCTAGGTCAGCAGTTCATTGCTAACTGAAGACTGTTGTCTGCAGAGATGACATTTTGTGGAGATAAGAAGAAGTTGCTGTAGTAACTCTCACTGTTTCTGTCTTTTCCATCACACTTTGCATCTCACTTGCGGATGTTCTGCTTTAGTAACGCACCAAGGTGCTGGATATACCAGTTAAACATTTTTTTTTAAGTAATTTATTTTTATCTTCATCATATGCATTTATCCTTCTAAATTGCCCTTTCTCTCTCTTTTTTTTTTTTTTTAAGATGACACTGGCAATCTCCTGTCTTGTGACTAAATGGTGTAGAGGGAATATAATGAGAAATTCTGTTCTCTTGTAACCAAGGGGCAGGTGGTTCCCATTATAAGCTCAGCTGGAGCTTCCTTCCATGCCAGCAGCCTCCCACAACTGAACCACTCTACTCATCCCTGCCCTTTTTGGTGGAGAATGCACAGAGGAAGCAGAACACAGCCCTGACAGATAAGGGATTACTCAGATGGCTTCTGTCACAGTTTGGGGATTAGGTTCAGTTATGAATCCATTTATTTTGTGTGTTCTGTTTGTACTTGCAGCAGTCATGAATGAGGACATTCTGCTGGCAGGGATTTGGTACCTGAGGAGCAGTGGTGGAAGCAGAGTGTCTGGAAGGGTGCAGGAAAGCAATTTGACCATTTTGGTGTCATGTGTCTCTTACCTGCTTGGAACAATGGGGGCCTTTGGCAAGCAGTTGTCCATACCTGTGCCATCTCCTCCCAACAAAACCATCCACAAACTCGAGTGTAATTTGGGTAACCTTGAACTCATTTGAGACTTGAAGTGCTACACGGGCTTTGGAAATGCTCTTTTACTCAGTTTTGCTCCATGGACGAGTCGTAGTTTCAAGCAATTTTAAGCAGGCTTTTGGAATATAGATTTTATTTACAGCCTGAGGTGCAGTTGTGTAGAAAGAAAGAATCCCAAAATTCATTAAAGGTGGACAAGTTAAAACAACATGGGGTACCTGTAAAATGGTAAAATGGATGCTGAAGAAAACATCAGTGTCCTCACCAGTTGGCACCTTTCTGGTATAAAGTTTCAATGCTCAAACTACAAGTTTTTAGTTTTATGAAATGCCAATTCAGTTGGCCAAGACCCTCAGATCTCCACTCTGCTCTTCAGTGACTGACACAGCACAGGGCAGAGTTCCTATTCCATAGCTATGGCCAGCAAAGCAAAATTTAAAGGTTCCACATGAACATAAGGAAAAACTTTTTCATTGTGAGGGTGCAACAGGCTGCCCAGAGAGGTTGTGGATTCTCCTTCTTTGGAGGCACATTTCTGTGTGACCTGCTCTAGGTCATCCTGCTTTGGCAGGGGGGGGTTGGACTGGATCTATCGAGGTCCCTTCCAACCCCTAACGTTCTGCAGTTCTTTGATTTTACAGAGAAGGTGATCTGGCAGCAGGATAACTCAGTAAAGCAAAGCTTTGCATAAGTCATCTGGCTTGCAAACATATTTGAAAGACAGAGGGGAAAGTCCACCAGTTTATTACTGTCTCCTGTGGAGAAACATGTGCTGCAAGTGCAAAAGAGGAGAACGAAGCAAGCATCCTTTCTGTCTCCTTAGTGCCATCAGCAGTCTGTGGCCAGGGTGGGAACTATCCTTGCTGGGCAGAGCTTGCTTGGATATCTGCTTTATGTAGACTTAATCCTTCTAGTCCAGGCAAACTGAACTGGCTGGCCAAGCCATGACAGTTGCAGTGGGCAATGTGTCTGTTCTGTTCCAGATCATTATTTCCTACTTTGTATGACACTAGACGTGAGATTAAGTGCTCTGTAATGTGTCTATTACAGCTATTTCTTTTTTTTTTCACTTCCTCATCTCTTTTGTTTGATGTAAAGTAGAGATGAACAAAACCAGATAATGGTTTTAGAAGCTGATGTGTTGCACATGTACATGGTTGGAAGCAGAAGCAAGAAAAACGTGGACCTAGATATAATGGACAAAGTTTGGGGCAGAAAGGATGAACTTCCTTACAGATGTGATTTGTTCTACACTTGAAGTTTTTTTGCATCAAAAAAAAAGCTCAGCTTGGAGTTCAGAATTTGTTGAGTAAATTATTGGGTAAAATTCTGTGTGGTACTGTGGTGTTCCAAGCATCTGAGATGGTTAATATGTTGAGATCAGCATAGCTCTTTAGGATCATAGAATTATCAGGGTTGGATCTCAAGGATCATCCAGTTCCAATCCCCCTACCATGGGCAGGGACACTTCCCACTAGATCAGGTTGCATCAGCCACATCCAGCCTGGCCTTTAAAACTTCCAGGGCTGAGGCTTCTACTACCTCCTTGGGCAACCTGTTCTGGTGTTTCACTACCTTCATGGTGCAGAACTTTTTCCTAACATCCAATCTAAATCTAATCCGATCAAATTTCTCTAGCAGGAAGCAGATGGGAAGCGCTAGCTCAAAGAGAAGGTTTGGTGAAAGCCTGGCAGCAGTCCTCAGGCTGCTCAGAGATGGTGGAGCCTGGGGAGCTGACTTTTCAGCCTTGTGATTGCCATAGAAGGGTGGGATTATTGAATGATGGCCTCGGAGTTGACTCACGGGTTGAAGAGGAGCTGTTGAATTTCATGTCAAGACAGAAATAAGAGAGACTGTGTTCTGCATGCAGCTCTGCCTTGCACCTAAAGTTACAATGCACAGGGTACTTCAGATGGCTGTAGCCTGAGTGGAGGTTAAATAAATAAGCTGTGAAGTGCAGTTATCAAATACTTGGTCAAGCACAAAACAAGGCTGCCTTTTTCACGTAGCCTTGGCCTTCTCAGAGGTGCCAGAGGAGGAACTTCAGTGTTAAGGGTGTTGAAAATAGCTAGTAAAGCAGAAGCCAAGGCTAATAAACAGTGTTGGAAGTGCCCTAAGTGGTTTAAGGGTAGTCTGGATTATTGCTATGACTGTGCAATCAAATAGCCAAGCCTGGCTTTGGCTACGCCGAGTGGCCGTCAATGAAAATCCTTCAGGCTGTGCTGCAGACAGAGGCATGGGTGTGGTTGTGGTGAACTCCCCCAAAACGTTGCTTTGAATGCTCTTGCAGATACAGAGCAGGGTGTTACATGAGTTTTTTGGTTTTGATTTTTTTTTTTCCCCCCAGAATCTGGCAGATTTGAGTTTGATTTGGATATAATTTTTATGTACCTTGGCAGGCGTGCAGGTCCCTGCAGCCATACAGCAATCTGCATTAATGGCTGAAGTAACACCTACCAGTGAGACAGTCCCTGAGTAACAGGCTGCTCTTGACTCATGACTTCAGTTGACTCATAATCCCAATCGAGCTTTGCAGGTCACTTTTTATTCCCACCCTGAAGCCCCACGCCAGTTCCTGCCATGATTTCAGTACCTATTGATTAAGAAAGTAGAGGCTGTGCTTTATGGACAAGCCAGCATATGCCTTCAAGGAGGATAGGGCAAAGCCTTCTCTGATTTCCATCAGTTTTAATTAAGTCAATTAAAAGTATTTATTTGGCATTTACAAAAAAAAAAAAAAAAAAAAGTCCCAGCAAAGTTTTATCTAGATTTGGGCTCATTATAAAACCGTGGAGTCATTCAGGTTGGAAAAGACTTTCTACATCCTTGAGTCCCAACTGTGGAGCTCAGTGTGTCAAAATGACGCAGCAAGCTCTCACAGAGATAAGTGATTCACATCAAACTCTGTCCAGGCTTTGTCATCCTTCTCCTTTATTTTTGTCTTACTGAAATCTGGCAGATCTGAGTCACATGAAGGTGTTATCACATGAAGGTGTTGCCACATGCCTGACAAAGGGAGTTCTAGTTCAGCTTGAAGAGAACATTTTGGGATCGGGAAGGTAAAGGAGCAGCAGAAAGCGTTTCTTGGAAGCAATTGGAAACAGCCTTGGCTTGACTGGGAGGTGGTGTGGCAGCATCTCTGAAGATAGGTATCTCAGTGTGATCCAGCTTAATTTTGTGCACGTGAAGTCCCTTCAGTTGTCATCCCATGCGAGAGATAAGAGCAGAGCTCATTCTGGCTGCAATCTGTAGCTCGTTAGAATGCCTGCCTGTCCTGTCCCGAGCTCTTCAGTCTGGCGAGGCGTATGGAATCCTTCAGGCAGAGACTCTGACAGCACCATTTTAGTTTCCCTGCCTGAGTGGAGAAGCTCTGGCCACATTAAGTGTGAGCCAGCAGGCTGTTCCACCCTGCTTAAAGGAAAAGTCTGGTCTTGAGCTACTTGGTGTAGTCCTCAGTGCAGCCCATTAAATGAGATGCTAATGCCTGGACCTGTTTCAGAAGTGCTTTTGTTTTACTGCCTTCCAAAAGGCACGAGAGCAAAGGGTAGGTGCTGCTTTAAAGAGGGTCTTTGAAACTTCGTTACACGCTGCTGTTCATCTGTTTTACTCTTTTTCTTGTTCAGCATCTGTGGTAGAAAAGAATATTGGCAAAAAATGCCATTTGATCTTCTGCTTTTCATCTGCACCACTGAACCAGTGGTTTTCACACTTCCACAGTCACCTCTTTCTGCTGGCCCTTTTCCTGCAGATGATTGTGTCTTTGCACCTTTAGCTGGGGAAACAAACAACCAAAATGTTAAGGATGATGTTTGCTTTCTTGCTTAGCATCATTTTGTGGTCTGCAGACTGTGACAGGTTGGAAAAGATTCCTCTGATTCCAAGTAAAGGTTAAAAGCAAAAATTATCCACACCTTACTTAACACACAGCTCCTTTCAAAAGATCTTGCAGGTGATGGGTATTGCCTTTCTTCTAACAAAGGCTCTGACTGGAGCAATGAGACCTTTATACTGCTAAAGCATTGGGAGAGAAGCAACAGCATCCAGCTTGTTTGAAGCCCCTATCAGAGGCAGAGAATAGGCAGGCACAGTGGGATCTTGTCCATACTTTGATATATCTCCATCTACTGTATTTAGATTTCTCTTTTGCTGCACNGTGAGGCTCTCCTGCAGTGAGAGATCAGAAATGCCACATGTAAAAGCAGAGATTCCTTTGAGATCTCTTTGGAGACAGAGGGGCATCTGTTTCCCAAGAAGGTTTGAAACAAAATCATATTGAGTTAAATGCAACAGATGATTTAGGTGTTCCCTTGGGTGATGTCACCAGATTCTTTCTAAATTGAAAATCCATACCCACGTTTCTTCTAAGTCATGTGCACAGTAAAATGCAAAAGATTTCTTTAAAAGCCCAGCCAACTGTGCTGCTAAATGAGCATCCTTCATTAGCAGTTTCTATTTCGTTCAGAACGTGAATGTAGAGTTGGAATTTTTGTATCTTATTTGATTTTCTATCTCACCACATCTCTCTCCTTGGCTTCTAGCTGAATCTGTGTAACCCAACTAATTAATTCCTGCTTCTAACCCCCCTGGCCAATCTTTCTTGCTTACCTGGCACATAAGACAGATACTGGGATAAAATTGGGTAGTGGGGGGAAGGTGGGAGGGTGGCTGGGAACCCCTCTTGGAGACTCTGATCTCTGGGAAGGGTGTGGTGTTTCTGTATTACCTTTTCACTATATATATATCTGTAAATATCTGCATGTATATTGTGCAAAGCTGTAATAGAAAGCTTCATTTATTAACTTCCAGCAGGCTGAACCTAGCCTGGGTTATTTTCAAAAGTGTGTGGGGCAGGGGGAGAACAGGGAACTCCCAAACCATCACAGGAAATAACACTGCCTAATTACCAGAAGGAAATCTTTTGCTTTTCCCAGCATCCTTCGTGTCCAGGTCGATTTCAAGGATGCCATCATCTAGGACAGTTAGTAGTGCTGCAGTGTAATTAAACCAGCCCAGCAGTGTCCTTCCAGAGCAGAGTAATTGCAGGGTTTGATGTGGGAATCCCGGAGCAGTGCCGTTCCCTGACACTGCATGATTCCAGGCTGGCTGTGAAAGCCTGGGCTGCTCTCCCTGCAGTCACAGCAAATGCTGGAAGCTGCATTGCTCTCCTGCAGTCTGGCTCAGCTTAGTTTTTTATTGCTTCCTGAGCCCATGAGAAAATCCATAATCCTTTTTGAACTGTTACTTTTGTTATTCCAACTATCTAGTGGGCTTGTAGGGCTTCTACAACTCCTTCTGGAGGTGCTAAAAGGCTTGATCACATCAAGTGCTGCCTACCAGCTTCTGCTGATTTTGGTTTAAAGTTGGAGGGCACAGAAGTTTCCATCTGTTGTTCAGAAGTGCACAGATTTGGACCTCCAGCACTGGAGCCCTCGACACAGAAAGGACATGGACCTGTTGGAGCAGGTCCAGAGGAGAACCGTCTAAATGATGAGGGGGCTGGAGCCACCCCTCTTATGAGGACAGGCTGAGGGAGCTGGAGTTCTTCAGCCTGGAGAAGAGGAGGAGACCTAATAGCAGCCTTCCATTAGGCTACATGTAGCAGGGTATAGGAAGGCTGCAGAGGGACTGTTTGCAAAAGCCTGTAGGTAATGGTTTGAAATGAGAGAAGAGTGGATTTAGGTTCAAAGTTAGGAGGAAGTTCTTTAGTCTGGTGGTGGTAGAATAGTGGAACAGATTGCCCATGAAGATAGTTGTCCATCCTTGGTCATATTAAAGGTCAGGCTCAACAAGGCTCTGGGCACCCTGCTCGAGTGGATGATGTCCCTGCTGACCACAGAGGGGATGGACTTGGATGACCTTTGGAGGTGCCTTCCAACCCAAGCCATTCTATGATTAAGGAATCCTTAATCAGATCCTCACATCTGAGCAGCTTTACAGGTTTTTTTTTTGGTTTTGTTTCTTTGGTTGTGAGTGCTGAAATTGCCATCACAGGTCCTTGTTGCCAGGATATGCCTGAACGTAGCAGGTGGTGGCTCACATCTGTATGACACAGGTCTGATATCAGGGGACAATTAGTGGAAATACAGAGCATTGCATTACAGGTATTTGGGAGAGTGAGATACTGGGATAATTCAGGATATATAGTAGATTAAAAAAATACAAACTGCTTTTACACTACTCCTCCATCCTTCCAAAATTATCCTTTGTACTTGCAGAGATAAGATTTTAGTGAGGGAGAACACAAAAAACCCAAACAGCCCAAAATTATGAGAACAACACAGAAAAGGCAGATAGGGATTTTTTAGCGAGCAATGGAAAGGAGTTAAGTGGCCATTTAGAGGGAGTTTCATCTGTTACTTTTCATCTGTTGCTCTCTTTAGTTTGTTCTTTTGCTTTTAAGCCAAGACTGAGACTTATCAAAAGATTGCATTTGGGGAAAAACGAACAAGCAAAACCCCCAACCAAATCAATGACAAACATCTTAAAGCATTTTTCTGTCATACTGTAGCTTAAAAGGAATGTGTGAAAGTCAAGATTGGAAAATATTACACTGAAATATTCCTTTCCTTTGTTGCTTTTTAAAATTTTTTTCTAAAGACATTTTCCCTCAAACCTGTCTCCTTCCCAATGCCTTTTTTTTTTTTCTTTTCTTTTTTTTTTTCTTTTCTTTTTCTTTTTCCCCCCACAAGACACCAAAGGAAAAATGACATCAAATGGTAAAATGGTGTTGGATGTTATTTCCAGAAGCAGCCCTGGAAACCTTGAATATGATTTTATCATTTTGCACTGTAATGTTCCATTATTAAAAGCAGCAACCAAGTGAAGAGTATTCAGTTGCTGGTGCTTGAGGGTAAGCAGAAGTTGATGTTTCTGGGAGCATTACAAAACACTTAGGAATTTGTAAGGCTTCAGATCTGCTTGGTGATAATAGGAGTTAGAAATGGAAAGCTCTTACTATATCAGCTTGACCATCTCCTTGAGATCACCAGATTGTTGTCTTCATCATGGTACTAATTTGCCATGTGGCTTCCACCCCTCCCCTTGGGAGCATACATGGCATTGAAGCAGCCTTGAATATTCCTTTCCTTGGCTTCATCTTCTTGAACCTCTTTTACTTCTCTTCATTGCACTAAACAATTCCTAGTGTTGTTCCACCTTCAACTGTTTTGTTTCTTTTCTTTTCCTCTCTTCTGTTTTCCAGCAACTGTTATTGACATTATTTCCTTTGGAATGTCTTAAGGTTTGGTTTGTCTTTCTGGTTCTGAGGAGGTTGCATCTATTCAGGTCTGGTTTGTCTTTCTGGTTCTGACCAGGTTGCATCTCTTCAGGTCTGGTTTGTCTTTCTGGTTCTGAGGAGGTTGCATCTCTTCAGGTTTGGTTTGTCTTTCTGGTTCTGAGGAGGTTGCATCTATTCAGGTCTGGTTTGTCTTTCTGGTTCTGACCAGGTTGCATCTCTTCAGGTCTGGTTTGTCTTTCTGGTTCTGAGGAGGTTGCATCTCTTCAGGTCTGGTTTGTCTTTCTGGTTCTGAGGAGGTTGCATCTATTCAGGTCTGGTTTGTCTTTTTGGTTCTGACGAGGTTGCATCTCTTCAGGTCTGGTTTGTCTTTCTGGTTCTGAGGAGGTTGCATCTCTTCAGGTCTGGTTTGTCTTTCTGCTTCCAAAGAAGTTCTATTTCTTCAGGTCTGTGTTGTGTTTCTGGTTCTGAAGAAGTTCTATCTCTTCAGGTTTGTGGATGGTTTTTTGTGTTTGTTTGTTTTTTTTTTTTTTTAATCTTTCTGGTTCTGAGGAGGTTCCATAACCTATATAAAAAAAAAAAATTTGGAAATCTCTCCCCATGTTTATGTCTGAAGGCACTAACTCGTTTTGTGGCCATATGAAATAAATGTGTGCAAAAACCACAGCACAGCCCCTAAATACAAGTCTCTATCAGACTCATTATGGATCAAAAGTTGGGGTTTTCCCCCCTCTAAACCTGATTTATTTGTTATTCCGTGCTTTGCTGCTGTTGGATAAAGCCTTAGGTATTTTGCTTGTATGTGTGGTAGCGAAGAGTGATGAAAGCTTCCTTCTCTAGGCTCCATCAGGCATATTAAAAGCACAACTGCACCATTTTGACCTAAGATACAGCTACAAGAGGAGAGTTTTGTGAATGATTGGGGTTTGGGTTGAAGTTTGAGCCTTGAAGCAAAATTATTAAGAGCCTTGTTATTTTGGGACAGCCTCCTCTGATTGAGCTTTCTCCTCTTCTCGGGTGAAGGGTTTAATTTAGATTTCATAGATCTCATCTCGTTATATCCAGGGAAGTTTATATCTGCAGTACTTGAGCCTGGAATGAAAATTCAGGATTTTGAAAGTTTTTACATCCTGTCATTATTTATATTTTTTAAACTGAGCTGATCTGACAAATTCAGTAGAAATACGATGGTTTATTGGGTCTGAATTTGCAGTTTTCTTAGGGAAAATCATCTGCCCTGAGAAGTTTGATCAGTGTTAGCCAAAGGTAGGTGAGGACCGTTTGGAGTTGTGCTAATTATAATTGTATAGACTTCAATAGACCTTAAATAGAAGGCAATTATGAGCTGCAGCCAACCTGTAAGAGCAGAGATTGACTGTTAAATATATACATCAATATATGTGCGTGTATCTGTGAAGGGATCTGAGATCTTCCTGCGGGCAGACACCCTCGTGGCTGTCTCCAGGAGTAGAATTTACTGCCATTCATATGAAAACGGTGGAAAAATCTTGCCCTAAGGCTAACCTACCCCTGGAGCTTTGCCTATCTGTCATGGTTGATAGCTTGTGTGGGAAGATAAAGGCTTTGTTAGTAGTCGGCTGGCTGGTGGGGTCTGGCTGGGAAGTCAACAAGGCAGCAGAAGGAATCAAGCAGGCAAAAGGCTGATTAGGATGGCATTACTGCTCCCCAGGAGAGAGTGAAGAGTTGTGTCTACAAGGAAAAGACCCCGGGTTTGATATATTATCATCTGTTTAATCCCAGTGTAAATGGCCCCAAATAGATTCCCCCCCCCGCCCCCGCGGGCAAATTATTAACTATAAATAATTATAATAGGATTTTGGGTTGCAGTGAATGGGAAGACAGAAGCCTGCTGCAGATTGAAGTGAAGCAATGACGTTTGTGTGGCCATAATTAGTTAAGTTTTTAAAATTGGGGTTTTTTTTTTCACATTTACCCTAGAAGCCACTGAATTAATTTGCTGCCATAACAAAGGCTGATAGCTAATTAGGAAGAAGGGAGGACTGGCCACAATGAAAAGCCCCAAACCAAAAACAAACAAACAAACAAAAAAAACCCAAACCCCAAACTAATTTTACTTCCTGGCAAGAAATAGCTGTTCCAGCTGAAACTGTGTCAGTTGTGACTGCTTCTTGTGAGCATCTCTAAATGAAAACAGCCACTCCTCCAAAAAAAATGTGCAGCCTTTCCTAGAAACACTTTCAGGATTTGAGAGGTGATTGTGATAGGTCAATATTTAGAGAAAATAGGTATTTCTCATCCCCAAATATTGTTGCCCTGCAAGCACAATCGTATTGGTCTGTAATTTTTTGTTGTTATTTCCTTATTTTATTATTTTTTTTCTTTTTGGTTCCTGATACTGATGTTAGATGCTGCTTATATTGCTCTGCAGTGCTTCAGACTAACCAACATCTCGTTCCTCTTGCTCTTCTCTTCTGGGTATCTATAGGTAAAAGATAGATTTGGTGTTTTGGCCACCTATTGTATCTAACAGGACATGTTTATTCCACCGGTGTGTGTGCATCTCTCTCTGCATCCCTCTCTCTGCATCCCTCTCTCTCTCTCTGCATCCCTCTCTCTCTCTCTGCATCCCTCTCTCTCTCTCTGCATCCCTCTCTCTCTCTCTGCATCCCTCTCTCTCTCTCTGCATCCCTCTCTCTCTCTGCATCCCTCTCTCTCTCTGCATCCCTCTCTCTCTCTCTCTGCATCCCTCTCTCTCTCTGCATCCCTCTCTCTCTCTGCATCCCTCTCTCTCTCTGCATCCCTCTCTCTGTTTGACTGGGGTCATTAGAAGCAGCAGCTTGTGTGCCTTGGGAATTTTTATTCATGACTAAATGTTTTTCCTGATGTTCAAATTTATAAGCTTTGCATTAGAAACCTTTCATATGTCTTAGATATTTTCCAAATAAAAAGGAGAAGAGAAACCTAAAGAAAGTGTAGAAGCTTTGGAACATGACAGATGCAGGAGTGTGAACTCCACAATGAGTGCTTGATAATGCCAGGAACTGTGAACTGGTGCACACCTCCTTAGCTTACCTAAACCAGATGGGCAGGAATTCAGTCTCCTTGCTAATTTCTTAGACCCGTTGATGGCAGATCTAATTTTTTTTTAGGTATTGGGGTTGTCAACAGAAAGTTTTGTCCTGGGGGTGTGTATGGGTACTGTGTGGATGCCATAGACTGTACTGAGTTTTGAAGACAACTGCTCTACAAAGCAAGCCCAGCAATAAGCTATTAGTTGTCAGGATAAAATTAATGACAGGGTTATTTAGTTGCTTTGCTCTGGAAAGCAAAGTGCCAAACCAAAGAAATTGCCTTGGGAGGGGCACTCTAACTTTTCCTTATTTCTCCCTTTTCATATTCAGCCTAAGTTGCCATAAGCCCATGGCTGCAGACCCTCCATTGAGGGCTACTGCCTAGGGGCAGGGATGCACAAGAACCTTGGAAGAGGCTTGAAAAGTTAATTACAATAAAAACAAAATATGTGGACGCTTGGTAAACGTTACCATTGTCGACACTGCTACTCTGTGACACTGTTAATGTCGGAATAACAAAAGGAATTTTTTGTTCAGCAAAGTTTTTTAGGGTTTAAAGGGATAGACTCTGCTATCCCCAAGGTAAGAGCTGCCCCTTATACCCCTGCTACTTTGTGGCAGTTGAGAAGCTTAACTAATGATGGCTTTCTATAGATTGGACTTGTCCTGTTAGTTGCTGTTAGCAGGGGGTATATTTGAAAGTGAGTGATGGCAGTTGTTGTTTTCCCATTATCATTCTGCCATGTCCCTTAGGATAAAGAAAATTAAGTCGTTGCCATCAGACACACTACTTCCTAAATGAAAAGCAAATCTGTTTGATTTACACAATTCCTTAATGAGTGAGTCAGGCCACGCTTCCCACTCGTTCCGCTGCCATCCCTCCCCTGCCTGACACCAGACTCTGATCATGTGCAAGTGATGGATGCACTGATCAGTGACTCACTGGTGACTCGGGAGGCAGTGGTACAGCTCACTCTCAGTTTATTATTCCATAAAAAGTAATACAGAGGGGTGATCGAGTCCAGTTTCTCCCATTAAAGCACCGTAGGAAAGTTCACAGCTTGTCCAACACCATGATCATCTTCTGCGCTGCGTTAGCTGATGATTTCATACTAATCCCTTTTCCACTCCCAAGTAAACTCTGTCAGCTTGCTTGGGATGAACAAGGTATTGTTGCTCTCTTAAACCTTCTGAAAACCCCTTTGAGTTGTGTCCGTGGCATAAAGATCCATATGTAAGAAAGCAGGAGCTCTGTGTGTATTTTCTTCAAGCGGTTTATAACGGTGGTGAAAATTATTAGTTTTCTTAAGGTGAAAACTGCCATGGCTCTCAGAATTGTGACTTGAAGGGGCTGGGGAAAAAAAGAAAAAAACAAAACAGCAAAAGGAGTTACTGACTCTGGTCATTTGGAACACTTAGGTTTGGATCCAAAGTGCTATGAAGAGCAGTGACTTTTAAAGCTGTAGTTTGTGCTAAGGATGTTTTATCCATCAGGCCATCAGCTGGGATGGGTTTTTTTCCTCTGTTAGGTGGGAATAGCTGGAGAAAGTGGTGCCTCCCTTCTCTAATTTGATCTGAACTCAAAATAACTTTTGTTGTCTTGTCATAACAGCTTTTTTTTTTTTTTTTTTTTAAAAAATTTTTTTTTTTTTTTTTTTTTTTTTTTTTTCTGAGTCACTGTATTGAAAAAGAGACTGGGAAGTGTCAGATACTGCAGATCAAACACTTCAAAGCCAACTTTGCCTTAGTTTTATGCATGCTTCAGAGTAGACTAATGTACAATAGTATCCAGGAAATTCAGCCAGTAATTCATAAGGGTCCAAAATGTCCTTCTCGGGATGAATCATAGCTGCATAAATGATAGGATTGGAAGAAGATCCTTTAGGTCATCCGGTTCAAAGCCTGTATGTCTTCCTCTTCACTAATCCCCACTAGGATTTCATCTCTCCCCATCCCTGCAAGCCTCTCATACCCTTGACTCAGCCACCTCCCTGGGTAGTTTCTTCCATTGCTTAATTGTTTAACCTGAAGATCTTTAAAACTTACACCATCGTGCTTAGTGTGAACAATTTATGACTGCAGAAAAAGGATCCTTTCTCCTCCCTTCTGTCATCCTGCCTCCCTTTCAAAGGTTCAAGGGGCTTTTTTTTTTTTCCCCTCTGCTTGCATGAATAACAATTCCAGGAAATTTGGAGGATTTTTATCTGTCTTTGATGCAACAGATTTTCTTTGAACTTTTCTTTTTCCAGACTCTGAAATACATTTCGATCTGCAGACACAGACTCAGTGACTCAGTGATGTGTATGCATTAAGTCATGCTCTTCAAGAGGCAAATTAACACCGCTAAGGCTTTGCTTATAGGAGCTGCTTTCAGGAGGGTGCTAANGTTTAATCATATATTTTAACTCTTACCTCCCAAAAACTCCTCCTGCAGAGGAGGATCATTTCCAAAAGCAGCTTTTCCAGTTTGTAACTGTGTTGAAATAAAGAGTTAGCCAAAGGTATAGTAAAAGGTTCCTGTGTGCTCAGGCCAGTATTAACCTGACAAGAGTTTTGGATGACGTAGAAAATGAAACACTGAGAACTTCATAACGGTGGATAAAAGAAGATTGAAGGAAGCTTCCCCTCCCACTCCATCCCTCTATTGTCCTGATGAAATGAGGTACAGGAGCCTTCAACCCACAGCATATTGATTTTTGTACTCCCTATTTCTTAGGACCTGCCTGAGCTTGTCAGAATCTACTGATTTGTAAACCTCTCTGGTGTTAATCATCTCATCTGTTTTGATAGGGCGTGCAGCAGATCAATGAGAAGTTCTTTGTGTACCCCATGTTGCATCTTGCAGAAAACCAGGGTAGGATTGGGAAGGAAGGCTGATCATTGCAAGGGATGTCTTCAGGTGGCTTCCCATTTAGGAGCTGCAAATGAAAACAGCTTCAGTCTGTTCATCATCATCGTTCAGCTCACCTCTCCCACACTTTACTCCTGGCAGTCCTTTGATCCCTGCCAAAGCATTCCAGGTTCCCTGTAGCCACGTTTAGTGCTGTCAGGCAAAGCTGTGTGAAACTGAGGCGAATCTTGCTGGCTTACTGCAGTTCTGCCAGCCCATAATTACAGTTAATGCAGTTTAGTGAGTCTGCCGTGTTCATGAGCTTGAAAGTAACCATTCATGTTGCCCTCTTTGGCTTGGCAGTTGGCAGAGGCAGGTACAAGGGTTATTTGTAAGAAGTCAGTGGCAATAGCTGGTTTGAAAGGCAGTGTCTCAGGCACTGCTTCATGGCTTGAGTACATTTTTGTGTTTAGAATTGTATAATTGCACTTTCATTTTTTAACCTCTTATGTTTTCAGCTTAACGAAGGAAAAGACACGCTCAGGATATTAGAACCTTTTTGTGAAGATCTGTTTATTACCTCTGATATTTTTCTAAACCTCCTTTCTTTCATTTCCATGTTGTTAAGCACCTCAGTGTCCTCTAGCCAGTGCCCAGATGCACTGCAACTGAGGGCACTTCAGTGGCGGCATCTGAAGTGTGCATCTTAGTGGGCAATGCTAATGCCTGATGGTGTCTGGTAGATCTGAGGTACAAAGAGCTGACCATAACTGTGCCTCTTCACAGCTCTTTCTCATCTGAACTCCTTGGAACAGGCTGCCCAGGGAGGTGGTTGAGTCACCATCCCTGGATGTGTTTAAAGGTCGTTCAGATGTGGTGCTTGGGGGATATGGTTTAAGGGTGAACTTTGCTGAGTAGGGTCAGGTCAGTGGTTGGACTTGATCCCCAGGGGTCTTTTCCATCCTGAATGATCCTATGAGCTATGTGTGTGTTTCCAGCTTTTGTAGGAGTGTGCAGAAACCAGTTTTGTAGCTCTTGCAAACTCTCTTCCTTGGTTGTGGTGGGAAAGTAAGAGCTTCTGCAGTATCTTTAGATGCAGTACAGAGCTGTAAACAGCTCCAGATGTGATCTCAGCAAAGCTATATAGCCAGGAACAGCATTAATTGTGAGCTTTTCATTGAGCTACAAGAGGTATTTCCCTGCTAATGCCTGGACCTGGCAGCTTCTCCCTCTGTGCCTCTTCTGCAGGGCTTTCCTCAGCAAGCATCTGTGTCTGAGATTGTTCTTTCCACGGTGCATTTCAGGTGGTGCCTCCTTTTATCTTCCCTCAGCCTTGTAAATCTCTTAGTCCTAGAGCAATATTGCTTTCCTCTCTCCAGCATTCGGAGCCCATCCTGGTTTCTTATAATCCACACATTTCATTACCATGCAACCCATCTCTTTCCTCTGGATCATTAATGGCACAAGACAGGACCTGCTGCTGGTCCCTCTGGCATCCCAGCGTGTGCTGTGTGCTAAGAGTTTTGAACAAAAGGAGAACCCTTCCAGGGCTGACCTTTGTAAACCCAAGGCAGCTCTTAACATGGGATTTTTCAATTGCCCCTTTTTTAAACAACAACAACAACAAAAAAGCAGAAACTTCACCAAGAGAAACTTCTCAGCCCCTTGGGGGCTTTGGGCTTCCAGCTGCTGCTGAAATGTTACTGCTTTAGTCTTTTGTGCCTGGGTGATTTTATCCTTGATCTCCTACTCAGTGAGCTTCACTGATGGTTTCCCTTGGCTCTGAAAGCTCGAGATATAATTTCTTCAGCTTGGTACCCATGAGAGCTGTTGTAAATACTGAAATCCCCAAGCACCAAACATTGACAGGGCGAAATAAAAACTCCTGAACAGGTCCAGGTGCTTTGCTTCGCGTGGAATTGCCTCAGCCCAAAATAAAAGGGAATTCTTTTATGTAGGTTGTGGGCTCTAAACTCTGTGGGAACGGGATTGGGAAGGCTGACAGGCAGCTAGAGGCTTGGCTTTAGAGCACCTGGATATGCACATTTGATTCTGCTGACCTGCTGGATCATTTCCCCTCGCTGGGGGTGTGTGTGTGGATTTCAGCTGCCTTCAGAGATGGTTTGCAAGGCAAAAAAAAAAAAACCAACCCCAAACCCAACCCATAAAAGCTGTGCGTTATTTTAATTATCAGAACTCCTATATACATTTGGAGGTGGTGCCAAAAAACTTTGTGTTGCTTTGAGTTCATTAAAAAAGGATTTAAGCTAAGCCATTTTCAACCTAAATTAATAATGGGCATCTAAGAAACCGCTGGGGTAAAGTTATGCAAGTAGGTGTGCATACAAATTTGTGTGGTTATCCACTCTGCTTTTTTTTTCCTCCTTAGGACATTCCAAGCAATCTTTTATGAGTTTCTATCCACTTTGCCAATTCTCTCAGCTTCATTATTGCAAAGGTTAATATCCAGTCCAAGAGGCTTTATTCTCTTAAACTGATACTTGAAAAGAAAAAGCTCCTGGTCTTGGTTTGAGGCAGAAGTTATCTTCAGTGCAAAGGGTTTGCAATATTTCCCTGTGCCCAAAGTGTAAGAGTAATAAGATA
>VWZI01007565.1:1930368-1949330 GCA_013396835.1 Psilopogon haemacephalus
AAAAAAAAAAAAAGAAAAGTTAAGTAATAATTTTAAAAATCTTTGTTGATGAGTTTATGGAGTCTGATTTGTAGACTTTGCAAATTACATTGCCAGTTCTACCCAAAAAATAGTCTTAGACTAAAAAAAAAAAATTGATAAGTAATTTTTTAAAAGAATCATTGTTGATGAATTTATGGAGTCCGATTTGTAGACTTTGCAATTTATATTGCCAGTTCTACCCAAAAAGTAGTCTTAGATTAGAGAAAAAGAAAAAATAAAAAAGTTAAGTAATAATTTTTAAAAATCCTTGTTGATGAGTTTATGGAGTCTCATTTGTAGACATTGCAAATCGTTTTGCCAATTCTGCCTAGCAAACTGGGCAGGCAAAATACAGGTAGATTGGAGTAACTGTTTTGGTTGTTCTCTGCCTTTTTCTTCCTGCTGTAAAAGTAGTCTGTCATTTTATGATGCAGGTGATGTCATCCATCCTATGCCTAAAAGAGCTGATAGGAAAATGCCTTTATTACCTTAATTGTTGATATCTTTTTTTAAACTCCTGAGTGCTTGTGCTTGCAGGTTAAGCATTTTTATCCTGGCTGTTGCACAGGTAAATGAGCTGTTTCCTGCACCCGTAACCAAGGCTGTCACAAAGTGATGGGATGGGTGTAGTGCATGCTGCTGCCAAGCCTATGGGATTTTTAGGCATCTTCTTTCTGCTTTCTCTTTTTTAGGTTTGCCTGAAGATGCAGCAGAGGAAGCAGAAAAGCCATGAAAGCTGAAGACACCTCCGAGAAGGAATTTCTCTGCTGTCAAATGCGTTTCTGATGCAGCAGCACTAATCCATTGTACTCTGTGCTGATTGCAGCTTCCAGCAGGAGAGGGCTGTGCTAATTTATACCCCACCTCAAAAAAAAACCCAAATTCCACCCTCATCATTTTGGTTGGGTCTCCAACTGCTTAGAATCCTTTCTGTGAGCAAAGTTTAAGCACTTACCCGAGTGTGGTAAGGGTGTTGTGCTATGGTTTGCAATATATCAGCCCTTTCTAAGGATTCAGTTGATTGATCAAAGACTGTTTACACATAGTTAAAAGCAACCTTTGTTTCAGGATATGTTTTATCTTAAAAAAGAGAGAGAGAGAGAGATTCTGAACTGTACCTCCCTTTGAGATTATATTAACATTTGTTATATCACAGTTTTGACAACAGATAACTATCTTGTTTCCTCCTGTACTAACAATCCATGATTCCAGACAGCTGAATTCACCACCAGAAGACAAGCTGGTAATCCATCACACTTTTTTTTTTTTTTTCCACCCCCTTTCCCTCCTTTCTCATTGCTTATACAGACTCCTGCTCTTGCTCTCTAGAGATATCAACTAAAATATGGTTTGTGGATCTAAAGGGCAAAGCCTTTTGCCATTAACTATTGTCTCTACGAATGTGAATAAAGTTTACAGCCTGGGTACCTGGAGCACAGCAACACATGGATCTTTTTATTGGTTACCTGTGATTTCTGCTTTTCTTGTCACTGAATTTGTCCTCCTTATGGCTAAGATTTTCAGAAGCAACTAGCAATTTTAAAGTGCCTTCATTTTTAGTATTAGTCTGGAAGGTGCTTTAGGAGTTGTTTTGCTTTAGAAAGCGCTGAGGATTTGCCTTCTGAAGGTCGGTTTCTTGCAAGGTGCCTGAAAAGCAACACCCAGTGACTGAGGTGACCTTTGAGAGGACCATGGCCTAGGGTTTGGGACCATCAGGCTCGTGTCTGGATTCCTGAGAATTAGTTGAGATATCAGATTCTGTAAAATCAAAACATTGTTTCCCAGGGTGTCTCAAGCCACCAGCTTTCATAGCTTCAGGTCTACTTTCAACCTCATTCTATCCACCCCTGACACCAAACCAGCTTTGCCTCACTTGTGTCTGCTGCTTAACTCCCCTGGTCCTGCTCTGACTCATGATATAACCACACTTTGTGGAGCCTTTTTCGGCATGCTAGCTCTTGACCAGAGCTAAATGGCTAAGGCCACTGATACCCTTAGGACTGAAGTGGGAAACAACTCCCAATAAAAGTAGTTACATCCTCCAGGAGACCTCAGATACCTACGAGTTGTGGGGCCACAAATCTCGGTGCTTTCCCAGGAAGGAAAACTCCTACCCCCTGCTTGCTATGGAGCGATTCTGCTGGCTGAGTTTTCTTCCCTCTGGTCCCTCCCCCGTGGTTTTGTGTCTGGAGGGTGGCATCCACCCCATTGTCAGTGTCCCCTGCTGCGCTGCAAAAATTACACAATAAAATCATCTCCCCTCGTCCCTGTGTGCACACCTCAGTGGTCAAAAGAAAATCCCTGGAGAACTAATCAGTTACTGGAGCTGTTAGGCTTAAACTTTAACTCTACCTCTCAAACCTTCTTTTGTCTTCTCCTCCTTGGTGGCCACTAGGTAAATGTAGAAAACTCAACCACAGTTAGCACTGAAAGGCTGCACCACGGTGGTGTAGATTCCTGGACCAAGGAATGCTGTAGGTGTGTGATAGAGCTGCAAAGGACACAAGCTCTGGAGGTTCTGTGAGCTGTGCTACTATGTCATGAGGACCATTACTGAATGTGATTTCAGTGCTCAGAGCTGCCTGGCTTCATTGGGAGGTTCAGGGTAAAGAAGTAGGTCAATTATATAATTCACTCTCATTTAAGTTATTTTCTGTCGTTTTCAGATGTAAGGCTCAGAAGCTTCTCTTTGCCTTCGCTGCTCCATGCTTCATGAGATGAGGTCTCAGGAGAGTGGTTGTACTGAAAGGGGAAAAGTTGCTGGTGGTAAAGAGGAGGTTAAAAACCAAAAAATAAGGCAGAGCTGTCTGTAGTAGGAGTGTGTGACCTCTTTATATATCGTGCTAAATTGTGCTATTTGATAGCATCATCAGGACTTAAAAGTTGCATTGAGTAAAAATGGCTTTGTGTGTCCTGTCGTCCCCCCCCCCAAGTAGTTCAGCTAATTCAGAGGAAGGAAGTCATTGAAACGTAGTCATTTATTGCAGCAGGCAAAGAGGAAATACTGTAAAGCAGTTCTTAGCAGCTCTCAAACACAGTTCGAATTTTAAAGAAAGTTCTTTTTGGCTGAGGGAGGAAAAAGAAGAAGAAGGGAAAAAAAAATTACAAATTGGCCAGTTACAGGAAGTTTTGAAGTTAGAGAGTTGGCCAACTGAAAAATGTAAAGGAAGTGTTGCTTAGTTGAGGGGGACCAAACTTTTGGTTCTCATTGACTGTGTTTCTGAAGCCAAGGCAGATACTGCTGGCCAAGCAAACCCTTCTGGATAGGACTGTAAGACCTGCTCAGCTCTCCCACTCAGCTCTCTTGTGCAGCCTGTCTGCATGCTTAGCTATTCTAAGGGGAATTCTGTGTCATTAGGTGGCTCACAGGGGGAAGGGGGGAGAAAGTTTAATTAAATGAAATAAATTAATTCTGTGTATATTTATACCTGTCTCATCTCAATTTCATGCTGTTTTGAAAACCACCACACTGTGATTCAAGGCAACTTTGTGCTGTAGCATTTCGAAAGGCATTTTCTAAACTGGGTCCTAAAAACTTTGTTCTGCTCTTTGTGCTGTAGCATTTCAAAAGGCATTTTCTAAACTGGGTCCTAAAAACTTTGTTCTGCTCCTTGTGCTGTAGCATTTTGAAATGCATTTTCTACACTGGGTCCTAAAAACTGTGTTCTGCTCCTTGTGCTGTAGCATTTTGAAAGGCATTTTCTACACTGGGTCCTAAAAACTTTGTTCTGCTCCTTGTGCTGTAGCATTTTGAAATGCATTTTCTACACTGGGTCCTAAAAACTGTGTTCTGCTCCTTGTGCTGTAGCATTTTGAAAGGCATTTTCTACACTGGGTCCTAAAAACTTTGTTCTGCTGCTTTCCTGGAGTTTATTTTCTTGGTATAATTTGCTTTCTGGATTTTATTGTCGAGGGCTTCTCTTTAATTTCTTTTTTATTATTATTATTTTTTCTTTTGTGCTGTTGCAATGCAGGGAAAAAAACAGATTAAAACAATTACTGCTCTGATGACCAAAATCTGGAGGTTTGGGCTCTGCTGATATTTTGGGCTTTGAACACAATGCTGAGTTCAAACTGGGACTGTGGTTTCCAGCCCCAGATTGATTCTTGTGTCCAAAAACTATTAAACTATGGCAAAGAAAACCAACATTACTTTCAAAGGGATGGGGTTCTCTTCATATTGTCTTTGTTTCTCCTCTTCAGCATTTCCTCTACAGCACACATCATTCTAAGGCTCAATATTCATGTCTTGCTTAGAGTAATTTGCTGCTATAAACTGAAGTTTGCTGAGCAGAGATTTGCATTTCCATGTGAAGTCTTTCCAGCATTAAAATAAAAACCAACGAACAACAGCCCAAACCCAACAGGTTGTGCATCATATTTAATAGGAATCTTTTCTTCTTATGAGAATATCCCGTTTGGAGCTCAACTATTAAAAGTCAACTGCTGCAAAGATTCTGTAGGAGATGTGATACACTCCTCAAACCAAGCTGCTACCTTCCTCCTTTACTTGAAATTAACTTGGAGCATCCCCATAGCCACCTTTGTTGTTAACCCTTTGATGTTGTGCTGCTGTGTTCACTTACTCCCTTGCAGCTCCCCCAGTATTCATGTGGTGTCTTCACATGCTCTTTGCAGATGAATTCACAGGATCACAGGATGTTAGGGGTTGGAAGGGACCTCTGTAAGTCATAGAGTCCAACCCTCCTGCCAGAGCAGGACCAGAGAATCTAGCGCAGGTTGCACAGGATCCAGCATCCAGACAGGGCTGGAAAGGCTCCAGAGAAGGAGACTCCACAACCTCTCTGGGCAGCCTGTGCCAGTGCTCCATGACCCTTTCTTCTTTCCTTTGCATCTCAGAGGCTAAGTTTCTATCACTTTCTGCTGGCTCGTGAGCCTAGACCCTGTGCTCCTAGATCCTGTTGAAACAACTGCAAGGCCAAGACCCTCAGTGTCTGTAGGGTTAGGATTGCCATTAGCAAAAGTGCCCCAAGCTAGATGTGGTTTTTAAATGCAAAAAATGCTTAAAACCAACACAGCCTCTAAAGCAAAATGATTACAGCATTTCATATTTTGATTCTTCTTTAGGACCTGGAGTGCTTCTGAACTGGGAACCATAGGTGCAGATCAAAGCTGCAGCTGGGTGCAGCCTGACAGCCTGTCCAGCTGCAGCAGCAAGAGATCCCTTCCAGCCTGGACCGTTCTATCTAGTCTAACCCCCCTGCAGTAAGCAGGCACAACTGCAACTAGAGAAGGTTGCTCAGAGCCTCATCCAGCCTGGCCTGGAATGTTTCCAGGGATGGGGCTTCATTGGTTTCTGGAATGGTTTCTCATTGCTGCATCATTTTTACCTGTCTAGTCTCACAGTGCTGAGAAGAGATGAAGAGCAAGGTCTGAGCAGAGGTGGATGATGTCTCCTGGCTGCAGGGCAAACAGGCCTGGAAAAGGTAAAGGATGGTCTGCTGTGGAAGTGCTGCTGGTGAGGTTGGCAAAAACGAAGTGGGAAAGAGTGGTGGAGTTGGTTATAGGTTGTGGCTGGTACACATTTAGTGTCTTGAGAATTGCTTTTACTTTTCTGCTCTTGTCTCTTTAACCAAGTCATTCCACATTCATCACTCATTAGCTCCTCTGATGGGGAGAGGAGGCCTTCCTTTGCTTTCAGTCCTCCCCCTCCACATTTTTGTAGGTAGCAGTCACTCCTCCAATCCTCTCATTCATTTATTTTCTTTCTTTTTCTTTTTTTTTTTTTTCCTTGCTTCTTACCAGATCTCACTGACCATAAAACTGCATAAATCACTTTGTAGATGTGTTCTGAAGTCCTGAAGGAAGAAAAAAACTTGCAGCAAACCGAGGCTCTCAGTTAAAGCCTTTATTAACACAGTGTAGCTTTTCTTCTCTGGAGTGAATAGCATTGCTTTCAGCATCAGGAAAATAATGAATGGAAAACCAAATGTGCTCTGAAGAAGTGGAAGCTTTTTCTTTTTTTGAAGGTCTACTGCCCAAGTATGTCATCCAGCAGAGGAAAGTTGGTAGCTGCATTGGTTTTTGTGTGACAGCTACCCAGACAGTGATGTGATACCTTTTATTGGGCTAACCAAAGTTAAAATTAGAACTGAGCAAATAAGTCCCAGTGAGTAACTGGAGTTTGGACATTTAACCTTTCTTGCTTTTCACTCAGATCAACTTTTTCAACCCTGGCTGCTCGTTTCTGCCTTCCAGTTCACCGCATGCTGAGAGAGGATCTGATTGCTAAGCCTGGTGAGCTTCCTGCCTTCAGTGTGGCAGTTATGACTGATAGTCACAAAAATACACTTCTGCTTGGTCAGAATTATTGTACCAGCCAGAACAAAACATTTCTATAAAAAGCTTTTCCACCTCCCCACCTGTGCTCGTTCAGCCCAGAAGGTATCCTAGGCTGCAGCAGGGCAAGAGAGGGATTTCTGCCCCTTGACTGTGCTCTCAGATCCTGCCTCCAGTTCTGGTGTGCCCAGCAGAAGAAGGTCACAGAGCTGTTGGAGGGAGTCCAGAGGAGGCCACAAGGATGACCCTAGGGTTGGAGCACCTCTGCTATGAGGACAGGCTGAAGGAGCTGGAGGTGTTCAGCCTGGGGAAGAGAAGTCTCCAGGGAGACCTTAGAGCTGCCTGCCAGTGCATGAAGGGATCCTCCAGCAAGGCTGCAGAGAGACTTTTCATAAGGACATCTAGAGACAGGAGAAGGGGGAATGGTTTGAAGATGAGCAAGAGCTGGAATGAACTGAATCTTAGGAAGCAGCTCTGATGTCCAGAGATAAATCTTAATCTAATCTAAGGTAAGACTTTATAGGTGTCACCACCAGTGGGCACGTCCATCCCTCTGTAGCTAAGATAGGAAGTGAGTTGGGGCATTTACCTGTATGTTTGTTTATTTGGGTTGCTATAGTAGAGCTGAGGAAGCCTTTGTGATAACAGTGGATGGTTGGACTCAGTGATCTCAGAGGTCCTTTCCAACCCAAACAGTTCCAGGACTCTGTACCTTTAGCACAGAGCTTTGCTACCAGATTGCTGCTGTGCCGACTCCTGATTGAAACTCATTCTCATTCTGTGTCTCTCTGATTGTTGCCGTGCTCCTGTAAATTTGTAGGTGTTCCTACAGTCCTTCAAAGACCAAATCTTCCTTCTCTGTATCACTTTTTACCCATGTTGATAGCTGCCTCTCGTTCCAACCCGCATCCACGTGTGGAGCGAGCGGTGAGGCAGAGGTGAGCAGATCAAAATGCCTCTGAGGAGCCAAATTGTGTAACTCTGACTCAGCACCCAGTGGGTGTGGTGGACCAGTTGCCAGAATGGTAAATTTACTCACCAGAGGGGCCAGAGGACATTTTTGTTCAGGAAAAAAAAACCCAACAGCCACGTGGCATAAGCAAAAGCAGCACCCTTCTTCATTTCTTCCTTGTTCCTTCTTCTTTGTTCCTTGGGGCTAGACTTGTTAGTCCTGTGGGGAGATTGAGTCTGGCTCTCAGCAAATGGCAATTGGGGTAGGCATGGAATCAGAGGAAGTATTAGGTTGTGGAGGGACCATTAAAAGTAATCTCTTAGGATCATAGAATCAGCCAGATTGGAAGAGACCTCCAAGCTCATTCAGTCCAACCTAGCACCCAGCCCTATCCAATCGACCAGGCCATGGCACTAAGTGCCCCATTTGGGCTTTGCTTGAACACCTCCCTTCTACTCCCCCTCTACTCCACTCTGGTGAGACCCCACCTGGAGTACTGCATCCAGTTCCGGAGCCTCTATTCCAAGAGGGATGTGGACATGCTGGAGCGTGTCTAGAGAAGGGCCATGAGGATTCTCAGAGGGCTGCAGCACCTCTGCTGTGAGCACAGCCTGAAGAGGCTCTGGCCAGCCTAGGGTAGGGTGTCCCTGCCCATGGCAGGGGGGTTGGAGCTAGATGATCCTTGTAGTCCCTTCCAACTGTGACTGATTCTATGATTCTACCTGTAGGGACAGTGACTCCACCACCTCCCTGGGCAGCCCATTCCAATGCCAATCACTCTCTCTGTGAAGAACTTCCTCCTAGCATCCAGCCTATACCTCTGGCACAGAGACTGTCTCTCCTCCTTCTGTTGCTGGTTGCCTGGGAGAAGAGACTAACCCCACCTGGCTACAACCTCCCTTCAGGTAGTTGTAGACAGCAACTTCCACCTCCACTGCAGTGATCAGGGACATCTTCAACAGAGCCCTATCTAACGTGACCTGAAATGCCTCAGGGATGGGACATCTGCCACCTTTCTGGTCGACATGGGTCAGTGTTTCACCACTTCCAGTGGAACAAATGCCTTGCTTGTTACCTCTGGTAGTGCAAAGCCAGTATCCTTTCTCCTGCTACAGCAGGCTCTGCTCAGAAGTCTATCCCCATCTTCCTGAAAAGTTGCACTAAAGTCTCCCTGGAGCCTTCTCTTCCCCAGGCTGAAGCAGGCCAACATGCACAGCCTCCTCTCTGCTCCTGGGCAGGGCAGAAGCATGGATGCTTGGATTTATTTACCCAGGGTAAATCTCCTGCTCCAGCCCACAACTGCACTCAGGCTGTGCCAGCATCCCTCAAGACTCAGGCTGGATTTCCCCAGCTGTGTGCCTCTGCCTGGCTCCCATCAGAGGTGTCTGGCTCCCTTCTATGTAGTTTATCATACAATCCTAGAATTGTTTTGGTTGGAAGAGCCCTTTGAGATCATCGAGTCCAAATGTTAACCCAGCACTGCCAGGTCCACTGCTAAACCATGTCCCTCAGCACCACTCCTACATGGTTTTTCAGTCCCTACAGGGATGGTGACTCCACCAACTTCCCTGGGCAGCCTGAGCCCAGGGCTGGATGACCTTTTGGGTGAAGACATTGTTTTCCTAATACTCAACCTGAACCTCCCCTTCCACAGCTTGAGGTCATTCCCTCTTGTCACTTGGGAGAAGCTGACCCTCACCTTGCTACAACCTCCTATTAGGTAGTTGGAGAGAGCAAGAAGGTCTCCTCCTCTAAACCTCCTTTTCTCCAGGCTGAAAAAAGGGTAAGAAAAGTTTACCCTTTGTAAACTATAGCCCCAGGATGTCTTTGGGTCAGGGTAGCACAGAGAGACTTGGCTCAGGCTCTCTCTCCCTTGCTAGGGACTGCGTTATCAACACAAACTGATCATTTGTCTTCTGCTGCTCCGTTTGGAGATAGCTCAGTTAAACTGGAGGCCTGGGGCTCAGTCTGGGAGCCCAGAAGGTGAGACTTCATAACGTGGAGACTTTGGTTGTGGGTGAATGGAGCTATTGTTCATCTGCTGCCGTGCTCATACCTTGGCAATCCAGCTGGGTTCTGCTAGCTGTGAAAGAAATCCTTAGTCTGCATTACACCTCTTCTAGGGGGAAACAAAGTGCAGCTTTCAGAGCTGCCTTTTCTTCCTCATTTCTTCTACTTTGCATCATGTAAATTCAAACTGTCTTGTCTTAATCCTTCCCTGCACTTGGGCCAGCAGCCAAAAGCCTGCGCAAGTAAATGATTTTTTTTTTTTTTCTTTTTTTGTCTTCTGTGCCTCAGCAGAAGTAGCTTCACAAACCACAGAGGCTATTTTAAAACAAATGGTCATTTTAAAAAATAATTTAAAAAACCCCAACTGCTATCATTACACAGCCAAGGCTCAATTGTGGTCCTCTTGAGTGCTTCATAGCAGTGCAATTCCTGCATTCTGGGAATTGTGCTGCACATTCATCCAGCTGGCATGGATCAGAACACTAAATGAGGAGCCATTGTCAGCTGGGCTTAGCACTCACAGAGTTGCTTTCTCTAATAGATGGGGAGGGTTGTGGGTCTGTGGCATGCTCATGGATCCATTCAGCATCATTGGGAGCGTGAGGAGGGTTTTTTGCTTATGAGTAAAGATGCATAGCAGTTGTCTTGAAGTCACAGGATGTCAGGGGTTGGATCATGGAGATCATTGAGTCCAACCTCCCTGCCAGAGCAGGACCAGACAGTCTAGCTCAGGGCACACAGGAACACATCCAGACAGGCCTTGAAAGGCTCCAGAGAAGGAGACTCCACAACCTCTCTGGGCAGCCTGTGCCAGTGCTCTGGGACCCTCACAGTCAAGAAGTTCCCCCTTGTGTTGAGCTGCAACCTCCTGTGCTGCAGCTTCCATCCATTGCTCCTTGTCCTGTCCCCGGCAGCAGTGAGCAGAGCCTGTTCCTGCTCCTCCTGACCAGCCCTCAGATATTTATAAACATTGATTAAATCCCCTCTCAGTCTTCTCCAGACTAAGCCCCAGGTCCCTCAGCCTCTCCTCCCCAGGCAGTGCTGCAGTCCCCTCAGCATCCTCACAGCCCTCTGCTGGACTCTCTCCAGCTCATAGGTAACTGGAGACAGAACAAGGGGGAATGGCCTCAAGCTGAGGCTGGGGAGGTTTAGACTGGACATTAGGAAAAAGGTTTCTTTTGTGGAGAGAGTGCTCAGGCACTTGAACGAGTTGAGTCACCCCCCCCCGGATGTGTTTCAGGGTGGTTTGGCTGTGGTGCTTAGGGCTATGGTTGAAGGTGAATCCTGTAGAGTAGGGTTCTAGGTTGGGCTTGGTGATCCTGAGGGGCTTTGCCAACCTGGATGCTTCTGTGATTGTGTGAACAGTCCCCAGGGAAGTGTGTAAATCGTGTGGTCTGTGAGCAGGGTGGTGTTCTTTCTGCTATTAAATAGCCTTCTAGTTTATTCTTGGGCTCCCATTCTGATGCAAACTACTACTACTGACTTCCATTTGGTCACAAGGTGAGAACATTAAAGCCAATTCGATCATAACCTAACAACCTTAAAAGCAGCATAAGGGTTTACAGTGACCTGGCTAAGAGGTCGCTCTGTATTTTTTTTCCAACTGGCCTCATGAAAAACCCCCCCAAAAGCCACAAATTCTGTGCTTGAAAACAGTTCATCCCCAACCAGCCCCTCTCAAAACATCGTGGACAAATACCTGCCAGCCGCTGCCTTGAGGCTTCGGTTTGAAGATGCCTAAAACAAATAGTGCACACCACATGCAAACACGTGTTTGGAATTCTGTGAAGCCTCAAGACTGCTAATTAATTGTTTTCTTTGGTGACAGCCTATCCAGCTGCCTCCCCTGGGCTTAACCTGCTAATGTACACAAGGCATGTTGACTGACCCTTTCCCAGAGTAAATGCTATTCCTTGTCTCTGCTCACCTCATGCTTCTAAATGATCTATCTGGAGGCACTGCTACTGTCAGAGGACTCGGAGGATTTGGCAGAAACCTTGCTGCAGATCCGTGTAATGATACTGCAAGCCCACCTCTGGCACATATGATAACGCTCTTATCTCCTCCCCCAGCAGCCTCAGATAGCTGAGAGAAAGGTAGATGAATTGCACTGCCTTCTGGAAGGACTTTTTTTCCCCCCCTCTTAGCCCAGTGGCTGTGTTTTCTTTCTGGGAAAGGACTGAGATTAGTCTGACCTGGGTGCATTGGTAGCAACACGAGATGGGTTTTTAACACATTTCCACTTGTTTTTTTTTCCTGGTGTGCTTGCTTATTGATGAGGGTTTGGGGGATTGTTGGGGTTTTGTTTTGGGGGTTGTTGGGGTTTTTGTTTTGGAGGTTGTTGGGTTTTGTTTTGGGGGTTGTTGGGGTTTTGTTTTGGAGGTTGTCGGGTTTTGTTTTGGGGATTGTTTGGAGGTTTTTTTTACATTTTTTTTTTGGGGGGGAGACTTGGGTTTTTTGGAGAGGATTGTTGGGTTTTTTGGGGGGGATTGTTGGGCTTTTTTGGAGGGGATTTTTGGGTTTTGTTTTGGTTGGGTTTTGGATTCCTTTTGGGTTTTTTGTTTGTTTGTTTTTTGGTGTGTGTACTCTTGCCTACTTCTGAATTCAAGCCCATGCAGAATATCCAGGGCGTAATAGTCAGACCGGTGAGCGGATCGGTATGATTATTCCAGTTGTAGCATTGCTTCTTCAATAATGGCTCCGTTCCTCACAACAAAGCTGCATAACGAGCAGAAGTTTCAGTATGAGCCGTGCAGGATTGCTCTGATTTGCTCTCGTGTGTTAGCTGAGCAGCAGGTTGCCCAGGGGACGTGGTGGAGTCGCAGCGTTTGAGGGGTGTGTAGTCGTGGTGCTAAGGGATGGGGTTTAACGGTGGCTTTATGACTGACTTGATGATCTTAAAGGTCTTTTTCAACCCAAATGATTCTGTGAACGTAGCCCCAGAGCTGGAGCTGAAAAAAGGCATCTTATGATTGTCAGCTCATTGCTGTCGACGTGTGTGGTGCTGTCAGTTGGTAGGACAGATTGGGGGATTCATGCTTGATGGAGTGTGCTTCATGTGGATCAGAAGCCAGGGAGAAACAGTGGAGAGGCTTTCTTACCTCTGCTAGCACAGCCAATTTTTGTGAGGAAAACAGTAACGGGTGAATTACTCAAGCTTTATGATAAATGGGGGTTTGTTTGTAAAACTCTCTTCTGTTTCCAGGTAAAAGGAGGGATGCTGTGCTAGCTGCAGGGACAGCAAAAGCCAACGTGCTGTACAGCCCAGGCCAGGTGAGTGCAAAGAGAAAGTGCCTCCTGAGGACGAAGCCAGGAGAGCATTCCGCTCGGGCAGGAGCAAGCGGTGGGCACTTAGGGGTTGGATTGCTCGACCCAGCTCTGCGGTTCGGGGTGGCTGCGGCAGCACCTCCAGCTCAGCGCAGCCCTGCGGCTGCTCCGCTCGCCCCACAGCGCCGCCTGCCAGCCGCTGCCCGCACAGCAGCCTGCCTGCTTCGCCTCCCTCTGCCCGCACAGCAGCCTGCCTGCTTCGCCTCGCTCTGCCCGCACAGCAGCCTGCCTGCTTCTCCTCCCTCTGCCCGCACAGCAGCCTGCCTGCTTCGCCTCACTCTGCCCACACAGCAGCCTGCCTGCTTCGCCTCACTCTGCCCGCACAGCAGCCTGCCTGCTTCTCCTCCCTCTGCCCACACAGCAGCCTGCCTGCTTCGCCTCCCTCTGCCCGCACAGCAGCCTGCCTGCTTCGCCTCCCTCTGCCCGCACAGCAGCCTGCCTGCTTCGCCTCCCTCTGCCCGCAAGCTGTCACCTTCTGCTGGAGGTGACTTAAACTTAACGGTCCCTGGTCTCCTCTCACTCGTTTCACTGAGAGCCAGGGCACCCAGGTGAAGGTGAGAAGGCTCAGACTTGATATATTTCACTCCTCTCGCCTGAGGTTTTTAAGCTTTTGGAGTAGATGATCTGCAAGTCCCTCCTGCTCTGGCAGGGGGGTTGGACTCGATGATCTCGAGTTGCCCAGGGAGGTTGTGGCTGCTCCCTCCCTGGAGGTGTTCAAGGCCAGGCTGGATGAGGCTTTGAACGACCTCTTCTAGTGGGAGGTTGTCCCTGCCTATGGTAGGGGGTTGGAACTGGATGATTTTTGAGGTCCCTTCCAACCATTTAATGATTCTGTGATCTCCTTGGGTCTCTTCCAACCCCTAACATCCTGCGATCCTTGCAGTCTAAGCCATTCGGTGATTAAAAAACAACTCAACCCCCACCCCAGGGGGAAATTCTGCCATAAAACCAAGACGAGCAGCAAGAGGGGTGAACTCATGGTACAGCCTCAGTAGGTGAAGTGATGCGCTCACAGGATGCATGCTGTTGGGAACTTGTATTTTAGCAGACCTTTGAGCTTTTACCTTTCTGCAGGGGCAGCTGCTTTTGAAATGGCTGAAGTTGGAGAAATCTGTCAAAAATAAGCATCTCTCACCTTTGATGGGATCAAGAATTTCTGCACATGCAGAGTGTCTCTCTCATAGTGAGAGGGTCCATCCTAATCTGCACTCATCAGTCTTGCATTCCATGCAACGGTTTCTCTGAGTGCTCCTCGTTTGCTGCAGCATTTATTAGCTAAAGCAGCAGCCAGGCAAAATGCAGGTTTGGGTTTGTCTCTCACAAATTGAAAACAGAGAAGTGCTTCCTGCGTGTCCCTCTTCCCCGTGATTTCATTAGCTCTTATCCTTTATCAGGCACGGCAGATGTTGGGGGGGTAAATCTAACACACGAGCACATAACTCACACAAAATAATTTTTATTATCTCTGGAAGGCAAACCGTTAAGTAACGAAAGGCAACACCAGCAGATGCCACTTTGTTCTGTTTGCTTGGCCTATGGCCTCTCAAATAGCTTCTGCTGGGATCCTATCACGAAGGCAGCATCAGCACTTCTGTTATAATTCAGTTTTTTGGGGGTCATTTTAGCATATTTGATACGGACTACTTAAGGCAGCCTCTCTTCTCCACACTGGAGCAATATTTTCTGCTGCGTAGAGTGATTATTTTTTTTCAGGTGGAGGTACTGGTGGCATTTGCAACCCAGTCTGGTTTGAGCTCTGTTCGTTTGGTTTGTGTGCGTGTCCAAATGCTGCTGCTGAGGATTGTAAGGAGAAAGCTCCCTTTTGTCAGGCTGACTTTTAAAAAAAGAAAGTTCTTGGGGGAAATAGAATTTAAACAATCGAAGTATGCGAGTTTGACCGTGCCAGGACATTCTATGTCAATAAACTTTCAATGTTACTCATTATCTTTATCTTGCCACAAATAAAAGAAATGCTTTAGCCTCTTCCTGGGGTTTATGGAAAACTGTCATAATGATGAGTTGTTTGATAAAAGTTATAAACGTTTATTCAAGTGAGTCTCACTGTGACTTTTGGATGCTTTCTTCTGCTTTCCTTTTTATTTTAGGGCTTTGACCATATGCCATTCTAAACCCCATTACGGTTTAAAAGCCTTTTAGTGTGGTCTCCAGCCCTCATTTGCATCCATTTAGTTTTCTGGATGTTTTGCAGGAGGGGAGCTTTGTCAGGAGCACTTCTTTGATATACTCAGGCCAGTCTCAACGTCTATTAACAGCATCTCCTGGAGGAGAAGAGGCCGTGCAAGAAATACTGTTTGTTCTCACTGGCAGATACTCTTTAACTTCAAACCATGATGAGGCACAGGCACCAATGAACGTGCATTTGGAAGGCTGCAGCCCAGCTGAGCACGACTGAACCGTGAAGACCTGATCAGCCACTGGAGGGTGAAGAGCAGAGAGACTCCCATCTGCTCTCCTGCCTGCAAGTGTGATGCCTCCATTGCCATCCAATAAGTCGCTGTGTGGAATGACAATAAAATCCCTTCCCAAATTACAGGTGTCTCAGCAAGGACTTGCAGGATCAAACCTTACCAGGCCCATGCCAGATGTGTGTGTGACCTTCTTGGTGACTGAATGCAGAATTCTTGACCTTTAGTAAAATGCTAATAACAATAGAGATGTGAAAGCTCAACCTGATATATACCAACCACCTTCAGGGCCCTTCTGAGTGCAGAGCAGAACTGGGATCTCACTGGGTTGTGTCAGTTACACGACCTCCCATACAGCATCTATCAGAGGCATTTTCTTCTTTGTTTCCAGGTGTCTCATACGTGCCAAGAAAGGGTGTTAAAATAGTGCACAGCAGCATAAAAGGAACAGAAGCAGAGACCACTCAAAGGGCTCTGACACATGCTGGTTCCTGTGTGGCATGTTTATTGCACGCTTTCTTGTGTAGCAGGGATCCTTAGGAAGGTCTAAGCCCAAGACCTAGAAGAATAATTATCCTGAACTAAAAAAGGCACATGTGAATTCCAGTGATGCACTGCCTCCCTCCACTTCTACAAGACTTCTCTAGCCCATAAAACAGATAATCATCAAGATAGATGTGAAAATGATCACTGCCATCTTCTCCACTCTTACTATATTAACAATAAAGCTCCTTTTTTTTTTTTCCTTTTTTTTTTTTTTCTTCTCTTCTTTCCAGGCAGATGCTAAATTGAACCTTCATTATGGCCAGCTAATGTCTGGCATTGTTTTATGGCTGACTGCTGGGAAAGCACCACGGGAGAAGGAGCTGAACTGCACACAAAGTGGTGTTTGTGAACAGCTCCTGCTCTGTCAAGCTGGATGAGCCCAGGCTGACCAGAGCCCAGAAGTAAGGAAGGTCCTTTCAATACCAGCTGACCTGATGTAGTGCTTGTACAAAAGAGGTAAGAGTTTTGATGACAAAAGCTTCTGTTTCAGCTGCTGCCATAGAGCAAAGTTTCTGTATGTATCTGATATGTGGCTTTCAGTCTGACCCTCTGGCTTTGATAAAATCACCACAGCTTTGAGCTTTGCTTGGGAAGATAAGGAAGTACCTCTTCAGGGGTACAAAAAGGGAAAAAAAACACAAAACCTTGACCTGCACTTAATGTGGGATTAGAACCAGGCAGGATGCTGCCTGCTGATGAGGTAGACTTGGGAGACAGGGTAAGGAAGATGTAAAAAGCTGGCACAAATAGCACATGTGTAGCACTGAACGGGTGAGTTGAAGCTGGGGGAGGATTAAGATGGTCTATTTTCCTCCTAGGCTAGGGCTTAGCTCATGAGAGATTTAAATGAGTGATCTTTCTCTGTGGCATGTCTCCTTTACCAATATCCTGAGCAAAGGTGGCTGCTAACGGTGAGCATCTCCCCTCTTCTCGGATGGGAAGGGAGACAGGAAACCAGGGCATAAGGAGACTCAGAGACAGCAGCAGCCCTCTTCTGCTGGGCAGCTCACAGGCTGTGAAGGCATGGCACAGGAAGACTGAGACATCATCAGGTGTTCCAACTGATGGAGGTACCCAAATGCTGGTACTAGCACAGAAGCAGCACAGACTGAGCTCACTCCATGGGCAATACTTTTCTTCGTGGACAGATGTAATTGGAGAGGTAAGGTTTAGGCCTAATGAATGTGTTGAAGATGCTTTGGTGATGATCACACTTTTCCCCCCCACCCCAGGGTAAGCAAAATTGTGTGACAAATCTGTGTGTATCACTCTGTAACTGCCTTGCCTTAGGTATGGTTTCATTGTGTATCGTTAACTGAAGGAGGGACCGAGTGTGAAGCTCAGTTAGTTGCTGTCAACTCTTCGTTTTGTAAAGGAAATAAAACTTTCTGCATCCTTCTCAGAGTACTCCTGCGAGTTTCCTGCTGTTATCTGAATGCCTGAATTGTTGCTGGGTGCTCTCTCTCATTGTGATTTTTGTGTTTCTTACGCTGGGTGACGTTTAATGAATTTTAGACCATCACAAAGGGGAGATTTCAATGCCCACAACGACAGCAGTAGCCTCCTGTGGTCGTTGGCACCTGAGAAATTGTTAAGGTTTATTTTGGTTTATTTAAGGTTTATTATTTTGGTTGTTTTTCTACAACTGTTGCTTTAGAAGGGTTGTGGCTGTGCTGGAATTAGAGAAGGGAAAGGTGGCTGATGGTTGCAGCTAGAAAAGTAAGAATTTGCCAAAAGGTTGAGTACAGCTTTTCCTATATATATATATATATATATATATATAAACCCCAACAACCATTTGGACGTGTGAAAACCTCTTCTGGAGTGAGGCACAATAATGTGCACCTCCACAGGGTCACCTGTGTTTAAAATGCAGGGCATTGCCAAGCCATTTCCCAGGAAAAAATAGGGCCAGGTTACACGTTACAGTTATATACTGAGTTTGTTGTGTGCGTGGAGCAAATTGTCTATTTTTAGGAAATACAAACCCCCTTTTAAGGGATTTCAGTTACCAGGTTTGGCTGTGCAGCTTCAACCTATAGAGACTGAGGCTGAGAGGTAAGAGCAGGTTTTCTTTTCTCACAGAGAGGGATTTTGCTGGTGATGCCTACAGGTTTGCTGGTGTCACTTTTCCGTAGCCCCTGTCATTGGTGGAACTTTAGCTATTCTGGGACTTCCTCCCTGAAAAGTGGGTGGGGAACGAGGTGCACATCTCTTACAGGTGTGGGCAGAGACAGAGGCTCTTCTGAAATCTTGGCTTCTGGGTTTTATTCTTAAAATGAACATGCATACCTAATTGTCTTGCATCTTACTGGGAAGTGAAATGTGTTTCAAGTAGTCCTGTAGGTACCAGCCTGCCAAGCATCTGATGTGCCATTACTATAAGCTTTTTCTTCCTTTTAAATTTTTTTTTTTTTAATATTTTTAATAGCAACTCACATCTACCCCTAAAGAAAAAAAAGGAAAAAAAAAAAAAAAAGAAAGGCACGGGAATGGATCTGAAAACATTTCCCAGCCAGCCAGCAGCCTAGGTTATTTCAGAGAGCGTTCATTTCCCCAAATGAAACATCACAGCTTGAAGGAGAACGCTTTCTACATCAGGCATGGGAAGCTCGGTCACAGCAAAGCCTCCTGCCACACGGCACAAGGGTGCTTGTGCGTGCAAAAGCTTGGGTTTGGTGTTGCCTAGGTCTGTACCCAGGAGAGCAAAGCGTGGGACGGCGAAGGGAAGGTGTTAAGGAGGAGCTGCGAAGGCAGCAGCCCGCCGGGAAAGCGACGGACCGAGAGACTCCCACGGCCGTCCAGGCTCGGCAAACTGCCTCGGGAGCTGTCACCCAGCCGCTCCCCAGCCCTTCGGAGAGGCGGTGAGAGCCCAGCCTGCGCTGAGCCTCGGGGCCGGGAGGGGAGAGCCGGAGAAAGCTCCTTGGCGGGGCAGCGGCTCCGGGAAGCGGCCGGCCCCGGCTGCGGGAGTTTGTGCTGCGGCTGCTGCGAGAGAGAGGGCAGCAGCGGGCACGGCGGGGAGGCGGGTGGGGATCTCGGGCAGCCGGGGAGCGGAGCCCGGCAGCGGCGCTTGCCGTCTGTGTCCCCTGCTCCCTCCCGATGTTCCTTCTCTTCCCTCTTCCCGCTCGCTGACGGCTGTAGAAGCGCGGCGAACCGGCGCTGACACAGGCCGGGCTGCGGAGCCGGGAGCAGCCCGCCGGGAGCAGCCCGCCGGAGGCAGCCGCCGCTCTCTGCCCAGGTACCGGGGTTGGCGCCGCACCGGACTTCTCCCGGAGTTCTCCGTCTTCCCCTTGATCTCTTTTTTACCTTTCCCCTTTCTTCTTTCCTCTCGTCCTCCTCGGCGCTCTCCCTTTCCTCCCGCCCCACCCCGCCGAGCGGCC
>VWZI01007565.1:1965989-1990318 GCA_013396835.1 Psilopogon haemacephalus
AAACCTCCTAAGAGCTTTCAATACACAAAAAAGAGGGGGGGGGGGAAAAATACAGAAGGGAAAGGCTGAGACTCTCACCATAGAATCCTAACCCCCTGAGAACCCACATCTGCAAGTCCTTCAGCAGCCAGCTGACAGTGCAGCAGTGGGCTCAGGGTGCTGCTGCTGGAGACACTCCTTGCTACAGCTCTGAAGTCAAGCAAGCAGACTCCTCCTGGTTTAGTTAGTTATTTATTAACTCTTCCAAGGCAAATCTAGGTTGAAGAGAGCCATCGTCCTGGTGGCTGCTGTGAGCCAGCAGGAGCCTGGTGGGGAACCCTGTAGAAAGTTGGCTGTGGCTTGCAAGCTGTGGTTTGGCACAGGTCCTCTCCAAGGCCTCTGCCAAATATTCAAAGTTCTTTATAGTGCTTGAGGTTTTTTTTTTCTCTTTGCTTTTTTTTCCCCCTTTATTCCCCTTTTCATGTTGTCATTTTCCTTAGCTGTACCAGATGAGTCTAAGGCCGTGGGTTTGATAGAGTTTGCCACCAGAATTGGGTTGTTTGGTGTGGAGTTCTTTTGAGGGGAGATAAAAACGTGAGGTGCATGCAGAAGGTGAACAAACTGTGTTGAGAAAAGGCTGTAGGAAAGGTAGCATGAAGCAATAACATGTTGGGTTTGGGTCTGCTCAGTGCATCTCTGCTGCGTGGGGATTTGCCATCACCTCTGCATGCCAAGTTAGAGACCTTTGGTTCCCACTGGCACAACATGGGAGAGGGAAGAGGTGCAGGCACCCAGTGAAACCTTCTGCTCTTTTCCCAGTGCACTGCAACACGAGGTCCCCAGGCTTAGTGAGGGAAGTGGGGGTGATCCTGTGGCACTTCCCAAACTTTTCCTTTCTGCAGGAGCCTGGGATGGGATCCCAGTGCCAAACCCATGGCCAAAGCTGAGTGCTGGCTGGGGAGTTGTGTCAGCTGTGGCAAGCAATTGTTCTGCCTCAGCCCTGACCTTGTTTTGTAAAGAATAGGTAATTTCCCAGCACTAATGAAAACCTGAGCTTCTCACCCTTTCCTCTGTGTGTGCCTGAGCACTGCATAAAAAAAAAAACAAAAAACAAAAAACCAAAAAAACCCCAAAAAGCCCAACAAAACACAACAATAATAAAAAGGGAAAAAACCCAAAAAAATCCCAGATGTGAATTTATAAACCATCTGTTTAAAATAACCATTGTGCAGGACTCTAATTAAAAGTTATTTATTATGAATCATGGGAGCCCGTTATGGATCTTGACTGACTCCCAGGCTTCTGATTTAGCAAACAGCTTATGTGTTTATGAGCCATGTGTCTCTTCTGCACTTCTCAGTGCCAGGGTGAATCTACTCTAAACAAAGAAGGGAATAAAAAAAAAACCCAAATCCTTCCCCTCCCATGACTGTTGGCTTCTGAATGTTGTCATCTAAGAAGTTTTCTCTTAATAACAGCAAAAAAGAAATCAAAGTCTCTGAGAGCTCCAGAGATGCTGTTGACAACATAGATGGAGCTTTGGTAATGCATCTACTTAGCAACTTCAGAGGGCTGCAGCACCTCTGCTGTGAGCACAGCCTGAAAGAGTTGGGGCTGTGCAGGCTGGAGAAGAGGAGGCTCCCAGGTGACCTTCTTGTGGCCTTCCAGGATCTGAAGTGGGCTACAAAAAAAAGCTGGGGAGGGACTTTTTGGGATATCAGGGAGTGACAGGACTAGGGGGAATGGAGCAAAGCTGGAGGTGGGGAGGAAGTTGTTCAGCACCCAGGGAGGTGTTTGGGGCCAGATCCCTGGAAGTGTTTTTGGCCAGGCTGGCAGAGGCTGTGGGCAGCCTGCTCTAGGGTAGGGTGTCCCTGGGCATGGCAGCAGGGTTGGAACTGGCTGATCCTTTCCAACCTTGACTGATTCTATGATTCTTAAATGTATGCCTGGGATGAGCAGTGAAATGCTGTGATTGCTGAGGGTAGGAGGGAACATGCTTGGAAAGAAAGGGTTTGTTGGCCAAGACCATTTGTTCTCACCCTCTGCTTTGCCCTCGTTGAATGAGAGGAGAGGAGGCAGCAAAACTGTAACCAGCAGATGGGCAACAGGCATTGAAAGCAGAGTCCTGGGTGCCAGGATGAAGGAAAGGAAAAATCAAACCAAACCCCAGCTCCTGATGAGAGTTGCTCTTTGTCTTATCTTTGTACTTTTACACCCAAGTGGGCCTAGGAGGTCTCCAGTGGATAGTGCCTGACTGCAGTAGACTAAACAGTGATTTAGCAGCCCTGTTTTATCTGATGCTGTGCTGTGATTGATCAGCACAGGGCACTAACCCTTTCCTCCACATCAGCTGGCCTGGCTTGCCACCAGATGCAGCATTAAGATAAACCTGGAAGAATTCTTCTTTTTTTTGGGGGAAGAACTTTGGTGGTGAGGTGATAAGGGAAGAAGAGTAAGGTCCCAGTCTGGCTGCCCCTCTGGGTTGGTTCCATGGCACCAAACTCATCATTGCCAGTGGAGGTTTGTGATTTAAGTGATGTGGGCAGGGCAAGCAGTCAGCTGGGTTCTTCAGCAGGGCTTTGTGGAGGCATAGTCAGGGGGGGCAGCAGGTCCATGCAAAGGCAATTGAGGTTTCACCCCGTGCTCTAACAAGGGAGTTGGCCAAGCCAGTTGCACAGCTGCACTGTGGCTGCTTTGTGCCAGTCCAGAGGCCACAAAGCTGCTGTAAATTCAGCTTAACTTGCCCCTTAGGTTACACTTGTGGTTGCTCTGCCGTGCTGGAGAGATGCAGAGCAGGAGCAGGCAGCAGGGACCTGCCTTTTTTTTTACAGTAGTCGTTTGTGTGCCACTGCAGCTGCGCCTCGGAGCCTGAATCTTCCTTTGCTGCTTTCCCAGGGGCTGGGCCAGAGGAGTCCTCATTTGTGCTGATAAGAGTGAAGTGCCTTAACAGCTCCCATCAGATCAGGCAGTGACTTTGAAGAAAGCAAACCCCTGACTTTAGACAAAGAGCTGGAGTGTAATAAAAGCTGTGCCGTGTCCTTCACAGGCACCTTGAATTAAGGCCACAGGGAGCAAGGCAGCAAGGAGGGAAGCACAGCTCCTTTTCCTTCAGCTCCATCAGTTCTAGCCCTTTGGTTTATTTATTTTTTTTTTTTCTTATTTTTTCTTGGTCTCTAATTCATAGAATCAGTCAAGGTTGGAAGGGACCACAGGGATCATCCAGTTCCAACCCCCTTGCCATGGGCAGGGACACCCTACCCTAGGTCAGGCTGCCCACAGCCCCATCCATAGAATCATAGAATCAGTCAGGATTGGAAGGGACCACAAGGATCAGCCAGTTCCAACCCCCCTGCCATGCCCAGGGACACCCTACCCTAGAGCAGGCTGCCCACAGCCTGGCCAAAAACACCTCCAGGGATGTGGACCCAAACACCTCCCTGGGCAACCCATTCCAGGCTCTCACCACTCTCATGCTGAACAACTTCCTCCTCATGTCCAGTCTGAATCTCCCCACCTCCAGCTTTGCTCCATTCCCCCCAGTCCTGTCACTTCCTGAGAGGCTAAAAAGTCCCTCCCCAGCTTTTTTGTAGCCCCCTTCAGATGCTGGAAGGCCACAAGAAGGTCTGCTGGGAGCCTCCTCTTCTGCAGCCTGCACAGCCCCAACTCTTTCAGGCTGTGCTCACAGCAGAGCTGCTGCAGCCCTCTGAGCATCCTCATAGCCCTTTTCTGGACACTTCCAGCATCTCCACATCCCTCTTGTAATAGGGGCTGCAGAACTGGACCCAGTACTCCAGGTGGGGTCAAATTAAGTCATAAGGGTGGGCGAGGTGGGTGTTTGCAGCTAGGAGCTGGCCACCTGTGTCACTTAATGAAGTGAGCTACTAATTACAGGTGGAGCAGGAGTTCAGAGGGCTGCTGCTGGTCAGGAATTCCAAGTAGCCAAACTTTATTGGAAGGAGTGCCCCAAGTCTTTGTTTTCTGCCCTTGTGTAGAGGCAGGGCTGACACCACAGGGGCAAGGTGGGCTATAAATGGAATGTTTCTCCTGCCTGCCTGTCCTCTGTTGACATTCCTTAACGTTTGCTCTTTGCTCCTGGCCACTGCTGGCTTTCTGCCCCAGCGAGATGACACTGTAAGGCACTGTGATTCTGCCTGCTCATGTTCATGGGGAATCATAGAATGGTTTAGGTTGGAAGTGACCTCAAAGATCATCCAGTTCCAACCACCCAACCACCTAATTTAGTGTCTAGTGGGACACCTCCCACTAGAACAGGTCACTCAAGGCCTCATCCAACCTAGCCTGGAACACCTCTGAGCATCCTCGTGGCCTTTCTCTGGACACCTCCAGCATCTCCACATCCCTCTTGTCCCAGGGGCTTCAGCACTGGATGCAGTACTTCAAGTGGGGTCTCAGCAGAGGGGGAGAATCACCTCCCTGGCCCTCCTGCCTGCACTGCTCCTGCTGCAGCCCAGCCTCTGCTTGCCTTTCTGCCCTGCAAGTGCACACTGCTGCCTCATGCTGAGCTTCTCAACATGTCCTTCACTGCTAGCCATGGCTTTGTGGATTGCTTGCAATAGCTTTTGTCTATGTTGTAATTATATATATATTTATATTTATTTTTTTTCCCCAGAATAAGGAGGTGACCTGCAGGAGGGAGAAGTGTCCAACGCTTTCCAAGGACTGTGCTCTGGTGATTAAGCAGAGAGGAGCTTGCTGTGAGCGTTGCAAAGGTGTGGTTCTCTTCCTCTTCTTCCCCTGTAGCACTGCTTCTCTTTATTTTTAACTCTCTTGCTTCATTCCCCAGTGGTGGCAGAGTGGTCTTGAGAGGGCTGATATCCTAAAAATGTCCCTCCCCAGCTTTCTTGTAGGCCCCCCTAAGATACTGAAAGGCCACAAGAAAGTCACCTGGGAGCCTTCTCCTCTCCAGACTGAACAGCCCCAACTCCCTCAGTCTCTTCTCATAGGAGAGGTGCTCCAGCCCTCTGACCATCCCTGTGGTGCTTCTCTGAACACCTTCCAGCACTTCCATAGCCCTCTTGGAATGGAATGGAATAGAATGGAATGGAATGGAATAGAGTAGAATAGAATGGAATGGCATGGAATAGAATAGAATAGAATGGAATGGAATGGAATGGAATGGAATGGAATGGAATGGAATGGAATGGAATGGAATGGAATGGAATGGAATGGAATAAAATAAGCCAGGTTGGAAGAGACCTCTGAGCTCATCCAGTCCAACCTAGCACCCAGCCCTATCTGATGGCACTAAGCACAGTGTAGCTGCACTGTGGGCTGAAAATTTTATATGTGTATGGGAAATGAGTGTTTGGGGACTCAAGGGTGGGGGGGACTCAAGAATGTCCCAAGGGGAGTGTTTGGGGACTCAAGGATGGGGAGGACTCAAGAGTGTCCCTAAGGTGAGTGTCTGGGGACTCAAGGATGGGGAGGACTCAAGAATGCCCCAAGGGGAGTGTTTGGGGACTCAAGGATGGGGAGGACTCAAGAATGCCCCAAGGGGAGTGTTTGGGGACTCAAAAGCCAGCCTGGCAGCACAGCACTTCGTGGAGTTCAGCTGCAGGCAGGACTTGGCCCTGCAGAACTTGTTCTCAGTTACTCTTTTGTCAAGTTGCCAGAGTGCCCATGGGGAATGCAAGGAGGAAAAGGGAAACCAAGACTGAAAAAAAAAAAAAGAAAAGGTTTTTATTCCTTTTTTTTTTTTTTTTTGCTGATTGCATTTCATCTCGCCGTGAACAAACTGTGAGGAAGAAAAGACATCAGAACCTAATGGCTTTTTCTTCTTGACTTTATTCCCAAAGCCTAGAAAAGCTTAATGAGGCCTCGAGGGCTCCTGCCAGCTCTCTTTGATAGCTTCATGTTTTCCTGCCTGGTGAGGAAGTGAATGAATGGCCACTGTCATTTGAGTATGTGTCTAAAGTTGGGCTCTGTAGTCTGCTCTCTTATCTTAAGAATATGAACCCTCCTCTGGAAGTGAAAGGACCAAATTGGTGGCATTGGTTGCAACACAGAAAATTTGTCCAGAAGTCTCTTTCACTTCCAGTGCACAATCCCCGGCTTCAGTGAAAGGGAAGCAAGGGGGAAAGGCTTTACAGGAGAGGAAAAGATGCTGAAGAAATGAGGGATGGGGAGCCAGGCTATTGTGCACCAATCTATCACTTTCTCTTGGGAGGAGGAGGAAATGACTTGTCTATAAAATTCTCATTAGCCTAAACTAAGGGGAAAAAAAAAACCAACAACTCTTCTGGAATCTTATTAGGCAATGTCAAATTGAGTAATAAAGGCTTGTTTTTAATGAGCTCCTGAGGACACTGGTTGAGCTTTTACCATTGCTAAGCTGTCTCTTACAGTCAGTCTCCCTGTCTTGGTGGTGTGGCTTTGAGCTGAGGGTCTCCAGGGAAGGGAAAAAAAAAACCACCCCAGAGCCATCTAACAACCTTACTGGGCTTGGCAAGACTAATGGCTCCCTGATTGTCAACTTGTCCACAGGCCAGTAGTAAAATCTGCACTCATTTGCCTCTTTTGTTATTCCAGTTAAGGATATGAGTGAGGATGGATGCTTGCTTCAGAATTAAACTGCACTCTTGCAAATTACATCAGGCCAAAGGTCGGTTTATGACATTTGAAGCTCAGGTGTTCAAGTAAAGCCTGCACAATATTGAAACCAAGTTACTAAAGTTAAGCAAAGTTAAGGGGGAATGGAGCAAAGCTGGAGGTGGGGAGATTCAGCTTGGATGTGAGGAGGAAGCTCTTCACCATGAGAGTGGTGAGGCCCTGGAACAGGTTGCCTAGGGGGGTGGTTGGGGCCACATCCCTGGAGCTATTTAAGGCCAGACTGGATGATGCTCTGGGCAGCCTGATCTAGGGTAGGGTGTCCCTGGGCATGGCAGGGGGAGTTGGAACTGGCTGATCCTTGTGGTCCTTTCCAACCCTGAGTGATTCTATGACCCTATGATTTTACCCTATATAGCTTCATTACACGAGTAAGAAGAGTTGCTTCAGAGGGATGTTTGGACAAGGACTGGAAGTCTCTTGCCTAACTGATGGAAGTGTTTTCTTGTGGTCCTTTCCAACCCTGGCTGATTCTAGGATTGTAAACCAGAGGTCATTTAACTGTTCTGCTGTCATTGTTTGTGGGGGAGTGACTCAGGTCTAGAGGATCATTTTGCCTTTATGAGGTGATTAGGAGGTAATTAGCAATTTTCACTGCATCTTCCAGAAGCCACCAGCTTCAAAGTGTTCAGTGGTTGGGTTTGATTCAGATAAGCAACTTTCAGCTTGCCTCTTTGTCCAGGGACTTATCTGAACGACTTAGTTTTAAGTAAGTAGCAGGAACGAAATAATAATAAACCACAGCCACTATTAAAGAAAGAACAATATGAGGGATTACCTATTGGTTAAGGACACACACCTTAACCAGCAGGAATCCTCTTAGCTCCATTAAAGTTGGTATTTAGCTTCTTTCCATGGGTGCAATCCTGAAGATTTCAAGAAGTTGCCCCTTGTGTTGAGCTGCAGCCTCCTGTGCTACAGCTTCCATCCATTGCTCCTTGTTCTATCCCAGGGAGCAAGTGTGCAGTACCCCACCTCAATCCCCAGCCCTCAGATATTTATAAACATTGGTTCAATCCCCTCTCAGTCTTCTCTTCTCCAGACTGAGCAGCCCCAGGTCCCTCATCCTCCCCTCACCAGGCAGTGCTCCAGTCCCCTCCTCATCCTCGTAGCCCTACCTTGGACTCTCCCTTTTAAACTGTCACCCTTTTACAACCTGCTGTGCCAAAACTCGAGAGCCATCTTTTGTGTCCAGTGCTTCTGCAGACTTTGCCTACCCGCTCTCCATTCCTGAAGTTCCCTTTTGCTGCCTGCAGAGCTTTCCCTGCCGGTGGTTCCTTCTGGTGCTCCAGCCCCTAGCGCTGACAGCAGCAGGGATGAGTGACAGAAATGGCTTGCGGTCAGGTGGAGCTGGGCTTCCCCCCTCCTACCCTCTCCTTGCTGCTTTGCACGGGGGCAGTGGCTGGTGCTGCAGGGCAGGAGGCTTTGTAGTGTAGCTTGGAGGTGCACTTCAAGTGAGAGCAGTGGCAACTGCAGAGACAAACCACCTGCGTGCTTGCGCGGCCAGGCTAATCCTCCAGCTGCGAATCCATGCACATCTGTACACGCAGATTAGCCCCCAGCTCGTCAGCTTTCCTGCAGAGGAAACGTTTTAATTTGAAGAGCATAATTGGTGAGCAAATACGCCAGGTATTTTGCAGTTGCTAGCTTCCAGCCTGGCCTTTGATTCCAGGCAGTGCCGCGGGTACCAGACCCATCCTGTGAAGCACAGGGCGGAGAGATGTTTATGCAGCAGAGGTTGCTCTGTCTTGAGTGTCCAGCAAGATATAAAATCTTTCTGGGGATGGAACCAGAGTGCTGGCATGGCCTGGGATTCTGCAGCTCCACACAGGTTTGTCCTCTTGATATACGATGAGGCCATGCCTTGAATACTGTGCTGAGGTTTGGACCCCTCACTACGAGTCAGACATTGAGGTGCTGGGCTGCAGCAGGAGCAGTGTGGCAAGCAGGTTGAGGGAGGGGATTCTCCCCCTCTACTCCACCCTGGCAAGACCCCACCTGGAGTACTGCATCCAGTTCTTCTTACCCCTCTAGTGCATGAGTAGTTGAGCAGCTCCTGAATGGGCTGTGGAACGGGAACCAACATCCATTTTTAGGTTTGTTTTGAACAGTTGGAGTTAATAAGGAGCTTGGCCAGCAGCAGGTGTTCTGCCAGCCCTCACAGGATGCAATCCTTCTTGTCAGTCTCAGTTCAGCCCCTTCTGTTAAGCCAGAGTACAGGACGGGTGGCATTTAGAGTGCTGCTCTGCCACCCCCAGCAGCAGCCTCCCATGAGATCATCTGCATCCAGCTGAACTGATGTGCTTCTCTTTCTTCCTCTAGACTGCACTTTGGGAGGCAATACCTACAACAGCTCAATGAAATGGCACCTCCCTGGCAATCCCTGCATCACCTACCAGTGCCAGGTAAGGATGGCAGCATCCTGCTGACTCGCTCACTGATCAGCTTTTCCCATCCACCTCTGAGCCTTTTTTTCTTTTCCCCCCCATATCCAGTCCAAACCACCTGACATTTTATACCCCAAGCACAGTGTGGGCTGTGTGCTTAGGGTGGGTTAGATCCACTCAGATGTGACCAGCCATGGAGGGTAGGTTTTACATGGCTGCAGTCCCGTGTTACCCAAGCATTGCTGAAACACAGCTACACAGCCACTTCCTGCTGTCTTGATCCTGAATAAGTCCACTTTTATTCCTTTCTTTTTTTTTTTTTCCTTTCAGCATGCTGATTACTCTGTGAGATACTAATTAGTATTTTACTAATTAGGCACTCCTGTGTGGCTGTGTCCATGTGAGGTGTTATGTAAGAGAGACCCACAACCAAATCTTTCTTTCCTTGCACTCGGTGATGTTTTTTTGGGTTGCTTGCCTGTCTGCAGCCATAATATTTGCAGAGCTGTCCATTTTCAGGAAGAAAAATCAAGTAACAAGGCAGGAAACTTTAGTTTCTGTCTGTGAATTGCCATTTTTCCCTGACAATTTGATCCAATTTTCATAATAACACTCAGGCAGCTACTAAGAATTGCAGCTGTTGGCAGGAGGGGGAGATGAATGAGTGTAAAGAGCTTCTGCAACAGAATGAAAAAAATGAACTGAAAAGAGAATTTCAAGGCTTTTCCTTTTGTTTTTTTTTATTTTTTTCGTTTTTTTTTTCCCCTGTGATATTATCCTGTGAAACCCACAAGTTTTCAAAGCCACGTGCCCTAAGATGAAGCTGGAGCAGCAATGTTCTGTATCCTTGCACTCCAATGGGAATCCAGATGCTCCTATCACTATTAGCTGTAGGAGATGAGTGAGTCTTTATTGCCTGTTTCAGTGTCTAAAAGCAAAGCTGGGCAATGCTGTTTGCCCTCTCTCCCTCCACTTGAAAAACTGGGTTTCCTTTGCCTCTAACTGCATAGCAAAAAAAAAATTAAAAAAAAAAAAAAAAGAAAAAAAAGAAAAACTCAGGACCTTTTGTGCACAGATCCTCACACCCAGGTTTGTTCAGGAGGACTCTTGACTTCTGGAACAAGAAGTACAGGAAATGTTAATTTGCTAAGAGTTATCAGGCAAAGCATCGGAGATAAGCGTCTCCCCTCCACAGAAGGAGGTGCTTTTATCTGCTTGCTAAGGCTTTTTTACCTCCAAAGGGAGAGGGAGGAGAATGCCTTGTGTCTGGCCTGCTTTCACCAGAGCTGCATGGCAGATTACTCAGCCTAAGGATTCCTGATAAAGCAGAATTCCTTTATCCTAAGGAGGTGCTCGGTTTCTTACCTGATGCATTCTAAGGCAAATCCTTCGTCTGGAGTCAGGGAGGCTCAAGTGGGTCTTTTGACTCTGTGACCTGGCAAGCAGGTACAGGAAGAAAAGGGCTTTGGGAATCCAGCATGTGCAGGGCTTTTGAATTGCCCCAATAGGAACTGTGGATTATTTTTTTTTTTTTGCTTGTTAAAGCAACCACCACACTAAGAATGAACCTTTCTGATCTGCTGCTTCTTTTTTTTTCAGGCAGGAGTGATAGTGGAGTCAGAGGTACAGTGTTAAAGCAACCACCACACTATGAACCTTTCTGATCTGCTGCTTCTTTTTTTTTGTCAGGCAGGAGTGATAGTGGAGTCAGAGGTACAGTGTTAAAGCAACCACCACACTAAGAATGAACCTTTCTGATCTGCTGCTTCTTTTTTTTTTTAAGGCAGGAGTGATAGTGGAGTCAGAGGTACAGTGTTAAAGCAACCACCACACTAAGAATGAACCTTTCTGACCTGCTGCTTCTTTTTTTTTTTCAGGAAGGAGTGATAGTGGAGTCAGAGGTACAGTGTGTGGTTCACTGCAAAAACCCTTCCAGGCTCCTGGGAATGTGCTGTCCTGTGTGTCCAGGTGAGGTTTCATGGGAAGATGCTGCTCCAGATGTGCAGCTGTGTTTCTAATGATAACCTGGGAGCTTGCCTCCAACTTGACCATACTTGGTCCTAAAACATAGACTCCTGGCTCTAAATGGCATGAGAAGGGCATGCTTAGTGTTTCTCAGTAGGTGCCATGCAGACTAGGGGGGGTGCACAGACAACAGCAATATCCACAGATGCATTTATGTCATTTGTTTTCTTTCAGCAGAGTTTGCCTGGATGCTGTCTGGGATTTTGTTAGGAGAAATATAAAAGCAATCCTAAAAACTGAGGCTCAGATCTGTTGAAGGGAGAGTGGGAATGGGTTAGCTTTGTGTGAAGCATGATGATAAAATCATCCTGGGTTTGTAGGCTGACTTGCTTTGGACAGAGGTTTCATGTTAGCTCTGTGTGAAGCATGGTGACAAAATCAGCCTGGGCTTATAGGCTGACTTGCTTGGGACAGAGGTTTCCTGCTGCAGTTGTGAAGTAATTGGTTTATGATCTTCTAATTAGTTATAATGTTTGGGTTTATCGTAGGTCTGTTAGGTTGTAATTAATTGTAATTTCTGCCATCATCTAATGTAAATGCAAGGAGTTAAAAATGAGTAATAGAAAGCAGACAGCTCAGAAAAGTGTTTCAAAGTGAAATGGGTTAGTGGTGGCCTGGCAGCATTGGGTTGACCATTGAACTTGACGACCTTAGGGGTTTCTTCCAACCAAAATGATTCTGTGAGAGCCACTTTTAATGCAAGACAACTTAGCCCTGACTTCAGCTCCTGTAGAAGGATGCTTGCCATTCCCCCCAAATATATTTGGATGTCCTCATGACCTCTGTAAAGGCTTCTGAAGTGGTTTGAATCATAGAATGGTTTAGGTTGGAAGTGACCTCAAAGATCATCTAGTTCCAACCCCTCACCATAGGCAGAGAGGATATCAGAGAGGATGTCATAGAAGATGTCACAGAGGATGGTGGGAGTAGATGATCTCTAAGGTCCCTTCCAACCTAAGCCATCCTGGGATTCTATTGCATTGTGCTGTGTTGAGATGTGTGACAAGAGAGAGAAAAAAAAAAAAGCAGGCTGCTGAGCTGAAGTTATTCAAATGCTCTTTTCCAGGTTGCATATTCGAAGGGAGACTTTACAACGAAGGAGAAGAATTTAGGCCTGAAGGAAATAAGTGCACCAAGTGCTCTTGTATTGTAAGTGTTTGCTTCTGGCTGCATGAACTTCCAAAGGCACATCATTGGGTGACTTAAAGCACACACACACACAAAATAACCCCAAGGAATTCAACACTGTTATGCATTTTTCTGCTGGGGCTCAGGTCTCTGTTGGAGATTTTGCTGCACTTAACACATTGCATCACTCATATTGGGAGTTTATTCTGGTTTGTTTTTTTTTGTTGTTGGTTTGTTTTGTTTTGGGGTGTGACCTTCTGTTGGGTACAGATGGAGCAGGATATTTTGGTTGATGTGTTAAATTAGTGATGCTTTTGTGTGTGTGTGAAGGGATCATGCAGGAGGGGACAGAAAGCTTTCTGGGTTTCACCTATTGATCAACATTTCTCAGATGTTTATTTAAACCAATCTCTTGCCAGGCTTGCTTTCAGCCAAGGGCCTTTGCACTGAATTACTGAGTGAAAGGATGAGGGGAGCCTCCTTAGGCTGCCTGGGGTGGATTTGGGCTTGATGCTTAATGAAAAGGTCATATCCTGGATTTTATCCTTGACTAGCAACACTATAGAGAGGAAGTAATAATTGCATCCTCTGGGTAATGAGCACAGGCTTCTCTTTCACTTCCATTAGGTGAGAAGATAATGCTGTGTGAGTTGGGGCAGATAACTTTGACTTCATTGGGCTGATCCCTGAGACCCAGTGAGATGCAAAGTTCAAATTGCTGCTTTTGTTGCAATCGATGGGGCTGGTTATCAGCAGAAAATGCAAGGCTGGGGTGGGGGTGGACTTTACATCTCAGTAGAATGCCAGGTGTTTTGCCTGCTTCATCATGAAAACAGAATTGAAGTGGGGAAGAGCAAGGCAGGATGCAAAAAGGAGTTTGTGTTTAGGCATAGGCACACACACCTTTAGTGAAGCTGCTGCAGAAACTTGGGACTGTTTTGTGGGGAAATCGTGGGAATCTGCAAGATAAATTTACCCTAAATCATCTCAAGATTAATTTACCCTAAATCATCACTGCTCCTGTGGAGGATTAGGCTGCTCAGGTCATTTTGTTTGGGTGTGTTTTTGGTGGGGATTTTTTGGTTTGGTTTGGTTTGGTTTAAATAGTTTTAGTCCTGTAATAATGAAAATACTCTCTCACACATGTCACAGTGGGCTCCTGCTCTGCTGAATGCCTCCTGTCCCAGGCTGAGGAACATTGCTCTCTCTGTACTCAGTAGTCCCCCTCTGACTTCAGCTGGAAAGCAGGAGCTTTACACTCCAGCTTTCCTTAGTTGTGTTCCCCAGGGGAAGGCAGTTCTACATGGCTGAGCCTTTTGGGGCTCTGTGTGGAGCCTTTTGAGACTGCTCTTTGGGGGCTGCTCTTTGCTCTTTTTGGGCTGTTCTTTGCTCTTTTTGGGCTCTGTGTGGAGTCTTTTGGGGCTGCTCCAAGTGAAGCTGCTTTAGCATGCTGGGATTCCGTGATTGCTCCAGGCTCCATTGCTGTGCCATGAGTAGCACAGGCTTGGGACTGCAGGTAGACATTGAGCAGGAAGAAAGTAGAGAGGTTTGTTTCCCTGGAGAGCTGTAGGGTTGCCCTACTATTGCTAAGTGCATTAAAATGAAGGATTACTTAAAGAAAAGGAACTTTTCCTTTGCAAGGTGATGCACTCCAAAAGTCTACACATGTAGACTGGATCGTGGGGTCCAGTCTTTAGCAGTTCAAGTTGGTGGCATTCTCAGCTCAAAGTGATGTCTGCCAGATGCTGCTGAGCTTCTGAAGGATGCAAAACGATGGTTAAAGCTGTTTTCGACACAGCTGGCTTGTGGAAATGAGGACAAAGTGGGGACCTTAGGAGCTGGAGGTTCCCATCGGGGTGGAGCAGGCTGGCTGGCTGTGGTCCTTCCTTTACGCTCCCCAGCCTTGAAGGGTGGGAAATGCAACAGCACAGCTACGGGTGGACAGTTCACCTGGTCCTTACCCACCACTGCTTGTGGTTCTAGTTATTGGCTAGTGAAGGCTGGAGCAGTCCTTTCAGGGAGGTCACCAAAGCAAGCCATTAGACAGTGAGTTGTGCTCCCCAGCCAGGCGCTGTCGTCGGCGGTGAGGCGGAGATGAAAGGCTCCGTATTCCATTACTGCTCCCCTAAGCGAGCTGCTCCTTGGGGCCACTAAGATTCCTCGCTGAAAATGAAAATGTATCACCTCTCACTCAGTGCAGATTGCCTGTCAGGAGCCAGCAGAGCTGCCTCTTAATGACTCAGTTTCTCTGGGGAGAGGCATTTGTGTAAGAAAGGTGGATGGGCTAACAGGGCTCTCCTCGCACCCCGGCTGAAACCCAGCTGGTCGGGCAATAAGTCATCTGTCTGGCCTGTTCCTGCTTTTCCTGATAGAGAAAGCCTTGGATATTTTTTCCCCTCTCATAAGCACCTACTTCAAGGAAGGGCTGGCTGCTTTAATCGAGTGTTATTCTGCAGATACTACTTTTATGAGGTCGAGAGTGTGTTTCTGCTTGCAAGTTTCCTACAGCCCACATTAAAATAGTCAGGCTGTGATCATCTCAAATGTTTTCATTTTTCTCTTTTGATGTAGCACGTTTGGGAAGGGGTGGGAAAGAAAAAACGGTGGAGAGGGGGGAGAAGAGAGAGCCGGGGAGGGAGGAGAGGAGGTTTGGGAGGAGAAGAGAGAGCCGGGGAGGGAGGAGAGGAGGTCTGGGAGGAGAAGAGAGAGCCTGGGAGGGAGGAGAGGAGGTTTGGGAGGAGAAGAGCGAGCCTGGGAGGGAGGAGAGGAGGTTTGGGAGGAGAAGAGAGAGCCAGGGAGGGAGGAGAGGAGGTCTGGGAGGAGAAGAGAGAGCCTGGGAGGGAGGAGAGGAGGTTTGGGAGGAGAAGAGAGAGCCTGGGAGGGAGGAGAGGAGGTCTGGGAGGAGTGGAGGTTTGGCAGGAAGAGTGACCTTGTGTGAGAGCGGTAACCATGGAGAAGCTTATCTTTAAATGGCAGTATCCAAACTCATAAGAAGGCCTGTTGGACTCAGAGTGCTGTTACCCAGAGTGTGGGCGCTGCACGTTTTGGCATGTGAGGCATGTGGCGGTACGAGGCACCGCCAAGCTGGGAGCCTGCGGCGCTATGGAGATGCCACAGCCCGGGGCCTGTCCTTCTCCATGCACCCCTGCGGGGAGAAGCTGCTGGGGAAATGGTTGGAACCTCAGTTACGACATTCCTGGGGTGACCGAGGGCTGGGAGTGTGAAGGGTCAGGTTGTTTGTCTGTCCCACAGGGGTGAACCGTCGTCATGGGGTGCCCGAGCAGTGCTGGTTCACAGCAGCAATGCTGGGCTCTTAGCTGTCCTTCCAAAATCATAGAATCATAGAATGTCAGGGGCTGGAAGGGATCTCAAAAGGTCCAGCTCCCTCTGCCAGAGCAGATCACACTGGGATGCATCCAGACGGTTCTTGAATCTCTCCAGAGAGGGAGACTCCACAACCCCCCTGGGCAGCCTTTTCCAGTGCTCTGTCACCCTCACAATGAGAAAAATTCTTCCTCAGGTTCACGTGGAACCTCCTATGCTTCAACTTCCATCTGTTGCCACTTGTCCTATCCCTGGGCATCACCGAGAAGAGCCTGGCTCCAGCCTCCTGGTGATAAGAGCTTACACCTCGAGTAGAGCCTGCTGCACTTGCAAGTAAAGGAACAGAGCTTAAGAAGGGCTTACACCTCGAGTAGAGCCTGCTGCTCTTGCAAGTAAAGGAACAGAGCTTAAGAAGGGCTTACACCTTTGAGTAGAGCCTGCTGCACTTGCAAGTAAAGGAACAGAGCTTAAGAAGGGCTTACACCTCGAGTAGAGCCTGCTGCTCTTGCAAGTGAAGGAACGGAGATTATGCTGCCATGTGTCTTGTCTCCTTTCCACTGCATCTTACAGCACTGCTGTTGTTGTCTGCCCTGGACGCATTCTGTTTTGATAAGGGAGCAAGTTTCCAACCCTGCCCCCTTAAACTCCTCCTAATGAACAGGCTGAGATTTGTTGTTCTTACTGACAAAGGAGAATGAAGTGCACCATGGTTTAACAATAGGGGAGGGCTGTTAACAGGCAGCCTCTGAGGAGGGGACTGCTTTATTATTGGAGTGAGGCTGTGACCGCAAGCACCTCTGCTATAACTCACTCCTGGTCTTGCAAGGAAAACAAAGCAGCAAGGTGGCAGCAAGCAAAGAACCTGAGTCAAGGAAGCAAACAAACCAACCAAAAACGATCCTGCTAGGCAGCAGGGGATGAAAGGGTGAGGTTTTGGAGGTGCCCAACCAAGAAGGCAAAGGCTTTATGTGAGATGTGTGTAGTACTCCTTGGACGTAGCTGCCGAGGGGGATGCGGGTGGCACCTCCTGGGAACGCTTGTGTGCAGAATTGATTCGGCTCTAAAGTTGTGGTAGGAAGCAGTAAAAAGCAATAGCTTGTCAATTAACAGGGCCTTTGTTTGCCAAGACCTTTTATGAAGAGCTGAGGACCCTTCTGGCTTGAAAGGAAAGGCTGAGAAGAGTAGCAGTGCTCAGCTGTCACCTTGGTCACTCTATTGGCTGAAATAAACTCGGGCGTCACAGCCTTGGGGTTGGTTGTTATTGGGCAACAGTGGTTAGTGATTTTAAACTTGGACACGGATCTTGAGGGAAGATGTCTTAGTATGCACCATGGACACAGATCCTGAGGAAGATGTCTTAGTATGCGTGAGACTGCTAGGTGAATTTGTACACCAAAAATCTGAAGACTGGAGGCAAAGTGTTGCTACCTGTGGGGCTTTGGGCTGAAGTTTTCCCCCCCTCTCTCAAGTGTGACCCCTGCATCCCTTTCAGGTGCCATCTTTTTGACTGCATTGTGCTGTCACTGTTGGCTTTGTTCATATTTAACATCTCCTGTAGAAGATGTGAAGTGTAGCTTAAGGATCCCCAGATTGAATTGCTGTGGAGATCTGGTGTTGTATCCAAGTTCTGTCCTGGCTTGCTGTCAGCCTGCCTAAATTCTCCTTGCTCTTTCCACTGCACCCTACAGCATTGATGTTGTTTTCTGCCCTGGATGCATTCTGTTTTGATAAGGGAGCAAGTTTCCAGCCCTGCCTGATAAGCTGCTCTCCAGGCAGGCTATGTGACTAATGAAATTGGTACAACAAACCAGCCATAAAGGAAGGCTCAGGCTCCATCAGCTTTTACAATGTTAATGAACACATTAATTGCTTTTGTTGCCTTGTTTAATGATGAGAGACAAACAAGTTGGGTAGTCAAGGGAAGGAATGACAGAAACATTCTGGTTTCTCAGTCTCTTCTCCATAGGGGAGATGCTCAAGTCCCCCTGTCATCATTGTGGCTCTCTGTTGGACTCTCTCTCCAGCAAGTCTTTCTCTGTCTTGAATTGGGGAGCCCAAAACTGGATGCAATATTCCAGGCATGGTCTCAGCAGGGCAGAATAGAGAGGGAGAAGAACCTCCCTAGCCCTGCTGGTCACACTTTTCTCAATGCACTCCAAGATGCCTTCAGGTAAGGCAGTGCCTACACTAGAGTAAGAAAGTCTGAACAGCACTGGCTTTGAAAATAGAATAGAATAGAATTAGAATTAGAATAGAATCAGACAGGTTGGAAGAGACCTCCAAGCTCATCCAGTCCAAGCTGGTTGTGTCCACTGCATAATTTTATCACCTATGGGTAGAGTGCTGCCCAAAGAGCAGGCTGCTGCCTTTGGGGATCACTTTGTGCCGTCTCTAAGTTATTTCCTAGAAGCAAAGCTGCTTTTCATGTGATCCTGCATGCCCCCACGATGGCTTCCTGCTTCAGTTAGGTTCGTTTCAGTGGTGTTAGCTTAGGCACAGAGTTAAGTCCTGCCTTGGAACCCACTGTTTTGATACTGGAGAGTGAAAATGCTGGCAAACTTTACAGTCACATCTTGTGTAACGGCTTGGAGGCCGGATGGAAAAAAATTCAGTCTAAAGGGATTGTTTTGCCATATTGGAAATATGCAATGTGGTGGGGGAGGAAATGGCTCTCTGATTTGATTTTAGTTGTTTTTGGACTGGAATGTGTCCAGGGAAATGGATGGAGCGAGTGTGGGTATCCCTATATGGTACAGGAAAGAGTGGGAAAAATGTGAGCTTGCTGGAGTGGGTCTAGAAGAGGAGCCCAGAGAAATGATCAGAGGGCTGGGAGGAAAGGATGGAAGACCTGGGGATGTTCAGCCTGGAGAGGAGAAGGCTCCAGGGACACCCGATTGCAACCTTTCGGTACTTAAAGGGGGCCTATAAGAGAGATGGGGACAGACTTTTCAGCAGAGGCTGTTGTGACAGGACAAGGTGGGATTGTTTTAATCTAAAAGAGGGGAAATTCAGACTAGAAATAAGGAAGATTTATTTTTTTTTTTTTACACTGAGGGTGATGAAACACTGGTCCAGGATTCCCGGAGAGGAAGTGAAAGCCCCATCCCTGGAAACATTGCAGCTCAGGTTGGATGGAGCTTGGAGTGACATGTTCTAGTTGAAGATGTTTACTGGAGAGGAGTTGGACTGGATGATGATCTTTGAAGGTCCGTTGCAACCCAAACCGCCCCACGATTCCATGTTGTGTTTAGGAGAGTTGAGTGCGCTGAGGGTGCCTAAGCGCCTACGCGCTTGTTGGTGCGCAGAGGAGAGAGCATCCCTCGGTGCCCGTGGCTGCGCGGCTCAGTTTGAGTGTCCCTCCGTGTGGCCCCCCGCGGATTGTGCCCGTGTCGCAGCCTCGCCGCTAGGCGGCGCTGCCAGGCGTGGCCCCAGCGGGCTCTGGGGAGCTCCGCGCTGGTGCTCAGCGCCACCTGGCGGCCGTGTGGGGAGCACTCGTGAGGGGAGCAGGTGGGGGATGAAGGCAACGGATCTGTGGTCATGGCCCCTTTGGAGAGAGATGGGCACAGACTTTGCAGTGAGAAGACAAGGGGTGATGGATTTCAATTAAAAGAGGGAAGATGCAGGCTAGAAATAAGGAAGAAATTGTTTATAGCGAGACTGGGGTGGTACTGGTCAGCAGTGGTAGATGCCCCATCCCTGGAAACATTCCAGGTCAGGCTGGACAGGGCTCTGAGCAGCCTGATCTAGTTGAAAATGTCCCTGTGGTTGGGGCCACATCCCTGGAGGTGTTTGCAGCCAGGCTGGCTGAGGCTGTGGGCAGCCTGCTCTAGGGTGGGGTGTCCCTGGGCACGGCAGGGGGGTTGGAACTGGATGATCCTTGTGGTCCCTTCCAACCCTGCAGGGAGGTTGGACCGAGATGAACTTTAAAGGTCCCTGCTATCCCTGAACGTTCTGTGGTTCTATGCCCTTGCTGGTAGAAAGGTTCTCCGCAGCTCTACGAGCAGCTCGCTGAGCTGTCCCTGGGTTCAGGAAACTCCTCAGCAGAGAAGTGCCCAGCTAGTGACTGGCTGGGCAACTCAGCTTAATAGCAGACACTTTAGAAGAGCCATATTTGGAGATTCTCAGGAGCTCTGTTGCTTCATGCAGCGAAAACCTGATTTAAATATAAATACCTAGAACTTGGAAGTGCATCACTTTTTTTTTTTTGTTATGTTTGAGCTGACTTCCTAGCTTGGTGCCATTACCATGTATGGGTCTGTAGGTATTTGCTTGACTGAGGACTTTAATGTTAGTCCTGTTCTTTGCTTTCACCTCTGCCCATAATCATTTAGGTGGTAATAAGAAAACTCAGGTCAGGAGGGCAAACCTGTTTGGGTTTGATTTCTGGCGACAGTGCAGTTGTTGAAATAAACTTTTGCATACTTAGAGGCTGGTTTAAAAAAATTGTGATACTGGACTGGCAGATGTTAGGATGCAGCTTTTGGGCTCCTGCCTAGTTAAAATGGTAGGAGAAACCAAAAGAAGAAGATCTTAACAGTTGTTCTCTGCTGGGGAGTTCAAAAAGGCTGTGCTGACATAGAACCAAAAAAGCTGGGGAGGGACTTCTTAGGCTACCAGGGAGTGACAGGACTAGGGGGAATGGAGCAAAGCTGGAGGTGGGGAGAGGGAAATTCAGATTGGATGTGAGAAGGAAGTTGTTGAGCATGAAAGTGGTGAGAGCCTGGAATGGGTTGCCCAGGGAGGTGGTTGGGGCCACATCCCTGGAGGTGTTTGCAGCCAGGCTGGCAGAGGCTGTGGGCAGCCTGACCTAGGGTAGGGTGTCCCTGCTTGCCTTCTTGGGTCACTTAGGGAGATGATGTTTCAAATCCCAGAAGAGGAGGAAGTGTCTTCCAGTGGCTAGCAGTAACAGAAACCTCTGGCAGATGGCAGGCTCTGAGAAGCACTTCTGGCTTTAAGGAGAGAATGTGACACGCAGATGTTGGGCCAGCGTTAAACAGCTACAAATGAGAGCTGGACAAATGTGACAAGTTGTGGGATTGTGCATCCTGTGAACAGAGCATTGCCTCCCGTTGAAGGAAATATCCAGGCAGCTGTGCCAGCCACAAGGGGAACAGCATTAAGAGTGAATTTTCTTGGGTTTAGCTGTGGATGGCAGAAAAGGTTATTTATAGCTGCCTAAAAAAGGAGAGGAACTGTTCTGCATTCCTTCAGTGATAGCTCTAATGAAGAAGAATTTTAGGTAGTGACAGGACTAGGGGGAATGGAGCAAAGCTGGAGGTGGAGAGATTCAGATTGGAGGTGAGGAGGAAGTTGTTCACCATGAGAGTGGTGAGAGCCTGGAATGGGTTGCCCAGGGAGGTGTTTGGGGCCAGATCCCTGGAGGTGTTTGCAGCCAGGCTGGAAGAGGCTGTGGGCAGCCTGCTCTAGGGTACGGTGTCCCTGGGCATGGCAGGGGGGTTGGAACTGGCTGATCCTTGTGGTCCCTTCCAGCCCTGACTGATTCTATGATTTTGAGTAGGGAAAGGTCCATATGACTTCAACTACAGCCACATCCCTGGGCTGGTAACACCTCCTCTGGAGAAAATGGGCAGGTGGCCAGCTGAGCTTAACTGTGAGCTCACCTTCCACTGGGACTGCCTGTCCTGCTTGCCTGAAAAGCATCTGCATGCAGGGCTGCTTTGCGCCCCTCTGCCTTCGCCTGTGGCTTGTCCCATTGGAAACAGAAGAGGAAGCTCGATCTGGCTTCACACCTTATCCTTTCTCCCCACATGAAGGCAGGCAAAGAGCCAGCAAGAGAGCAGCAAAATCCATTTCATGCCGGAACACTTAATTCTCTGTGCCTTTTCCCAGGAAGTGTGGCTTTCCCCCTTTTGCTCGCAGGGTGTTTGCACGATGCTGAGCCTTGTCCCTTCACCCGATAGCCTTGAGAACTGTCAAAAATAGAACGTTCCCGTGAGCTGCAGGATTTATTTACCTCCCCACTAAACCACAGAAAAAATCCTCAAAATGCAGGAAATGTACTAGAAAAATGAATTGTCGGAGTGAGGGATTCGGTAAAAGAATGATTGCATTTTTTTTCCCCCTCCCTGCTGCTCCTCCTGCCACACAGACTGGTGAGAGAGATGTGTTTAGCCAAGCACAGTGGGGGGGAAAAAATGACAGAGCACAACTGTGTTACTCTTTCTCTGTTGGTATCATTTTGGTGTAATTTACATGAGTAAAACGGGAATTGAGAGGTACCCTGAAGTACCAAGTAGAATCAGTCAGGGTTGGAAGGGACCACAAGGATCGAGTACCAATCCCCCCTGCCATGGGCAGGGACACCTCACACTAGATCAGGCTGCCCACAGCCTCATCCAGCCTGACCTTAAACACCTCCAGGGATGGGGCCAAGTGCATTTGCTTGAGAAGCTGCATGGGATTGTGTGGAAGTAGCAGTGAAGCAGCCAGAGAGAAAAAAATGGCTTCTTGTGTTCTCAGGCAGGAATTCCCTCTCCAGAAAACTTTGTTGGCTAGTGAGAGCAAGACGAGTTTCTCGTTGATGTCATGAGAGTGGGAAAGCCTGAAGACATCACCAGTAGGAATGTGCAGCTTGGAGCAAAATAGGATTTGATTGCACCTTGGAGTGAGATGAACAACTGTGAGAGACAGGCGGCAGCATTAGCAGTGACTTCATGCTGGGTGAAGCCAGCAGCGTCTAGGAGGCATGAGAACAGGCTATTTCCAGACCCGAATGATCCCTGATCAACTCTGGGTGGTGAATGTCCCCCTCCTGCCTGGGATCGCGTTCTCCAGCGGCGGACCTGGCGTGAGAATTAAGATCAGCTCTGAATTCCCCAATTCTGCAATCCTCTGCAGATCAGCAGACCTCCTTTGGATGTGGCAGCATCTCCCTCTGCACCATGCACGGGGCAGTGCAGACGGGGGTGTGCATGACACTGCTAGCCAGCTCTGATGGACTTGCCAAATCCTCAGCGCTGCTCCGGAGCGCGCCCCAGGCACTTCGTAAACAATGAGTTTGCCTGTGTATGGCAGAGCTGCTCGACAACTTCTTTAATTACTGGGTGGAAAAAAAAAAAAAAAAAAAAAAAAAAAAAAAAAAAGAGGGGAAAAAACCAAATTTCCAAGACTGAGAACCATGTGTTGTGTTCTTTAGCAAAGAAAGTGGTCTGAGACATGGTGCATTTATTATCCGTCGCATGTGTAGCGCTGGTCGTGCTAAAAAGGCGTGGAGAACTTTTTTTCCCCACTGCTGTTTCCTCAGTTTTGCTCTGGCTCAGCTACACAAAAGCTTGCCATAGAAAAGTGAGGTGTGCTCGGTGCTGCAGGGTGAATAAATTGGTTTTGATATCCAAAGCATTCATGGCAGGAGAGGCCGTTGCATGGAGTAATTTGCACTGTAGGCAGACTTAGGCACGGACAAGGAGCTTTGCCAGCGAGGGAGCAGATGCTTCTATTACCTGCAGATGAAGCCTGTGGAGCATTTTCCTTTGCAAAACGAGGTCTGGGCAACAGACAAGCCCCACTTTGCAGTTGTGTTGGTTAAGATGTTGCCAACCCCTTAGGTTTGATATCCCCATCTTGCATATGTTACTGTCTGTTGAGCTCCATCAGTGGAAGGGAGCCAGAGAACACCTGCTAAATGGGCTGCAGACAGTCAACTGCAGCAGAGAGAGGCAGTGTGATCTAACCTGAGGTTGTCCAGGGAGGTTGTGGCTGCTCCCTCCCGGGAGGTGTTAAAGGCCAGGCTGGATGAGGTCTTGAGTGATCTGATCTAGTGGGAGGTATCCCTGCCATAGGGTTGGAACTGGATGATCTTTGAGGTCCCTTCCAACCTAAACCATTCTATGATTCTATGAACCTGACTGCCTTTGCCTGAAGCTCATGCAACCCTTTGCAAATCTCTCAGTGTGGCACAGCCTCCAGCTGACAACACCAGGATCTGGAAAGCAACCATCAGCAGGTTCTGGAGCCACCAGTGAGAGCCCCGCGGTGGGACCACTGCTGGACATGATGCTGCTGCGGGTTGCTTGGGCTCACTGATAATGAATGACTTTGTAGTGTGTAGTGCGTGTGTGTGGAGGGGAGACAAGCCAAGTGAGGAGGCTGCATCTGTGACATGAGATTAAAAATGGCCATTTCCAGACAAAAATATTCCTGTGAAAGACCCAGTTCCCTAAGAAGAGGCTCAGATACCGCAGGAGGGAGAAGGAGAGAATTATGGCCTCGTAGTTGGTGTTGAAGTGGTGAAACTCAGCTCTTAAGTGCTCACGCAGTGCCGGAGTGGTTGTTCCTCACCAGCAGATGTGACCTCTGTGAGCTTTGCCTGGCTCCTCTCTTCCTGCCAGCCACGCTCTCAGGGCTGCGCGCAGGAGGTGAAATTCCTCCTCCTGGTTTCGCAGTTGTGAGGGACTCTTTGCAGCCTTTGCCTTTCCAGGAGCGCGATCAGAGAAGCAGAAGCGTTCAGTGGAAGCTTCTCTTTTCAACGAAGGAAAGCAGCAAGTGTGAATCAGAGAGGAAATTTTCTGCCAATGCTTGGGGATTCCTGAGATGGGAAGCGCCACACAGGCTGTTCCGCCGCAGATTCCCGACTTGTGCGCCTCAGTTCCACTCTCCTGAGTTTCAAATTTCCCCTCCAAATAAATATGGTTTAGAGAAGGCTTTTCCTGGCCTCTCCCGTCCTTTTAATTTCATTTACTTAACCTCCATCTGATGAAATGCTTCATATAGAACAATTCTTATTATTATTTTTTTTTTTTTCGAGCAGTCTTGGTGGGCTGGGAATGTGGAGAAGTGGAAGCTGCAGGTTTGGGTTTGGGCATTACTGGTGGGGAGCAAGGGAAGGGAGGGCTTTCCCCC
>VWZI01007565.1:1992484-2003830 GCA_013396835.1 Psilopogon haemacephalus
AACGGAGAAGGGGGGAGGGAAGCTTAAGATAAAACAAAACAAATGTAGCATTTATCAAGCTAGTAGTGAGTTTGCCTCGCATGCAGTAGTCGCCTCCATACTCCAGAGTGATAACGTGACTGATAACCCCCCCTTGCTTCCTCTCAGAAAGAGGAGGACAAAAAGGGAAAGAGAAGGGAGTAATATATCTTCTGGTGCTGGTGCTGATAGGGGATCTAAAGGGATTTGAGCCAACTTGGAGAGCTCTTTGAAAAACAGCAGTAAAATTAATTAAGAAAGTTTGAGAGGCCTACGGATGGAAGGGGATCAGAGAGAGGAGGTTCCACTTAGCTTTGAAGAGGAGCCCTTCCACAGCAAGTGTTGCATGTTCGAGAGGAGGGCTGGAGGAGGGTGAAGTTGCAAAATAATCCTTTTTTTTTTTTTTCCTTTCCTTTCCATTTATTTTGGTTGCTCCAGATAGGTTAAAACAGAAGTGAGCCGAGGGGGAAGGTCGCACACGAACAGCAGGGCTGCTGTCTCGAGCGTGATGCCTTTCCCTTTGTGTCTTGCCTTCAAAGACACTTCTCATCCATTTTCTTCAAGAGCATGGGAAGAGTAGGTGGTGTTTTGAGGGATGCTCTCTTCAGCCTTATTTTGCTGCTGCTTGTGTTGGTTCTAGTTTAGCTGCCCAAAGCCCAAGGAACGGCCTCGGTTCCATTTGGAAGTGGAAAGAAAACTTTAACACTAAGTAAAAGGTATTTCAGGTAAGGGGAGTTACAGAAGTGTAGGGAAGGGAAACAAAATACAAAATATGTCTACAACCAGTTTGGATGGAAAGGGATGGAGGAAGATTCCAGAGGTGGTTGCTCCCCCTGCATGGTTTGGCTGGCCACATGGTGAAGCAGGAGCATCAGGAAACCAGGATGCTGCTGGCAGGTGAGGCAGGGGTGAGAGAGGGAGAGAAGAGAAAGAAACAGAAAGTTCCTCTGTTCTTTATATAGGGATTGCAGACAGGAATTGGGAGTGGGCAAACCACTGCACCTGGAGTCAGGTTCAGACCACCCCCAGGAGTCAGGAGGACCTGGGGTCAGGTTCAGACCACTACCCCGGAGGGGTTAACCCTTTACACTTCTTTTTGATTCAAGCCAAAGGAATGAAATGCCTGTGGTGGGGGGTTGGAACTCAATGATCTTTGAGGTCCCTTCCAACCTAACCCATTCTATAGTTCTATTCTATGCACAAACTGTGCCAAACCAAGAACCCTGCTCTGGCTCTCCTGGGGCATCTCTCTTGCCAATGCCACCTGGAGAATGCCTGGCATGTGGAATTTGGTGCTCATCCTCAAACCAGTAAGCTTCCCTTCCTTGCAAAGCAGAGTAGGCTTTCGAAGTAGACTTGGTTTGGTTTTTTCCCTTTACATAAGCCCTAATTAGTGCTGGGGAAGACAGTTTGCAGATTACCATCTGGACCACCTTACTGCATGATTTTTACAGAGGCCTTGGGAGAAATGGAAGTTCCAAAAAGAAAATAACTTCTCTTTTTTTTCTGGGTTTTTTTTTTTTTTGGTCCAGTCTCCTCAAAATATGATGTTTTGTATAGCAGAACTAGGATTTAAAAGTGCACAGGATTGGGCAGAATTGTGCTCACATTTGCCCCTTCCCCCCCCAAATCGAACCTGTCTTTTTCTGCAGCTTGAAAAGGCACGAGAGAGAGTTTAAAAAGAAAAAAAAAAAACAACCAACAAAACCAAACCCAAAACATTTTCTCTGAAAGATATCATGACACTATTTGGAAAATAAAGTTCCTGTGGAGTCTCTGAACTGCAAACAAAATGGAGCTGCCAATCAGACTCCCCTGGTGCTATTGAAAAAAAAAAAAAAAACAAAAAAAACAACCACCACCCCACAACCCAGACTGATGCCAGCCCAAATAACTTTTTTTTTGTTTTTGTTGTTGTTGTTGTTCTGGTTTTGTTTTAATTAAATGCATGATTGGTCCTTAAAAATGAAAAGTTCAGGAATATTAAGCACAGGCAAATAGCAGAGGTGCTTGTCAGCCCCAGGAAAGAGGAGGAATAGAAAGCCCTTAGCCATGGTGGCTTTAATATTCATTTAGCTTGGCCCACAGACTTGCAGGCTCACTTGGCAACGCTCACCTTCTGCAGCCCTCTGCTTCTATCATCCACTGCTATTTTTAGCCCCATCTGTACAAACATGTTTTTGCCAAGAAGCAAAGGCAGGATAAATTGCAGGACCCGTGTAAGCAAACAAAGAAATCACAAAAGCTCACAGGACACTCACATTTGCACTTTTGTTAAGCTGCTTCTCATTTAGTCCCCTGGCTTTGTGTTACCTGTTTACAGCAGAAGGCTGCCTGGGCAAGAACTTGGGTTTTTGGGCTGGTTTTTCATCTTTTGCTCGAAGCCTGCAGGACATTGCTTGGACCTGTGTGAGCAGACTGGGGGTGGCTGAGTGTTGGAACAGGTTGCTCAGAGAGGTGGTTGAGGCCCCATTGCTGGCGATATTCAAGGTGAGGTTCCACAGTGCAGGCTGCAGGGGGCTTGGACTAGATGACCTCTGGAGGTCCCTTCCAACTCAAGTTTCCCCTCTCAGTCTTCTCTTCTCCAGAATGAACAGTCCCAGGGCTCTCAGACTCTCTTCACAGGAGAGATGTTCAAGTCCTGCAGTCATCACTGTATTCTCTGTTGGACTCTCCCTGGCAGCTCCCAGTCTCTCTTGAACTGGGGACCCCAATTGCTGTACTAAATACCTGAGAAGGAATTAGAATCAGTCAGGGTTGGAAGGGACCTCAAGGATCAGCCAGTTCCAACCCCCCTGCCATGCCCAGGGACACCCTACCCTAGAGCAGGCTGCCCACAGCCTCTGCCAGCCTGGCCAAAAACACCTCCAGGGATGTGGCCCCAAACACCTCCCTGGGCAACCCATTCCAGGCTCTCACCACTCTCATGCTGAACAACTTCCTCCTCACATCCAGTCTGAATCTCCCCACCTCCAGCTTTGCTCCATTGCCCCCAGTCCTGTCACTTCCTGATAGCCTAAAAAGTCCCTCCCCAGCTTTTTTGTAGGCTCCCTTCAGATCCTGGAAGGCCACAAGAAGGTCACCATGGAGCCTCCTCTTCTGGCATGCTGGCTGTGTGAACCTCCTTGAGTTCAGCAGTGAATTTTGCTTCTTTTTTTCCCCTCTCTTTCCTTCCAGTAAACTCCAGGAGCTACACACAACCCTTAACGTGTGGCATCTCCTCACTTCAGCAAACGCCAAATCGCAGCAGTGGCAGCAGAGCCAGGTGGAAAATTCCTTGTTAGAGAAGCACAGCCCAGCTCATCCCTTGACAAGCAAGCCATGGAAAGCAGCCTGCCTCCCTGGCCCATCAGGTCTAACGTGTGTAGCACCAGTGACACGTCAAGAAAACTGTCAAGCTTTGGCCCCAATAATTTACACCCATGATTTTAGATTCTCTGCAAGGAAAAAAAAACAAAAAAAAAAAAAAACCCCAAACCCCCAAAAAACCCCACCCACAAACCCCCAAAATAAGCAACTCTGCCAGCGGATGAAAAATGATGTGTGAATCTGTGAGGCCAGGCTGAAAAGAAGCAGATGCTGACAGTTCTAGAGTTAATATTTTTTGCCCTAAAAACACATCTGTCATCAGCCTCCACTGTGAGAGCAGAGGAGCCCTTGTCTAAATAAACATGGCAGCTGGTTTCTGGGATGAGCCTGGGCTTTAAATGCTGGGCAATAGTGCAGCTTTTAGAGGAGTTCTCACTGCCACTACTGCCAGCTTGCAGTAGTAGGTTGTAGCATGTCATAGAATCAGTCAGGGTTGGAAGGGACCACAAGGATCAGCCAGTTCCAACCCCCCTGCCATGCCCAGGCACATCCTACCCTAGAGCAGGCTGCCCACAGCCTCTGCCAGCCTGGCCAAAAACACCTCCAGGAATGAGGCTTCCACCACTTCCCTGGGCAACCCATTCCAGGCTCTCACCACTCTCGTGCTCAACAACTTCCTCCTCACATCCAATCTGAATCTCCCCACCTCCAGCTTTGCTCCATTCCCCTTAGTCCTCTCACTCCCTGACAGCCTCAGAAGTCCCTCCCCAGCTTTTTTGTATGCCTGTTTCAGATACTAGAAGGCCACAATAAGACCACCTGGGAGCCTCCTCTTCTGCAGACTGAACATCCCCAACTCAAAGTTCTCCACTTTGCAGTAATTTCAAAAGATGCTTTCTCATGTTATAGGAGAGCACAACCCCAGGCTGGGTGGGGAATGGCTGAGAGCAGATATGTGGTGAGACTCTCAGTCTTAATATGATGTAAGCATTTTCTGAAGTGTAAAATGAAAGAAAGAAAAAAAAAAAAACCACACAACATTTTTCTGTGTTTCAAGTTCCAGACTGTGGGGAAAAATAAAAAAATCTTCCCTCTTCATTAGGATCTAGGAAGAGAATCTTCCCTCCTAGACAGCCCAATGGTTTCATAGGAATTCTTAGGTTTTGGCTGCTCAGTGGTGTTGTTTAATCAAGAGGGCTATGGGATGCTTTCACCTTGGGCTGGTGCCTCTCTTCTGAAGGGCTCTGGTTAGCAGGAGGTTACTGGAAAGGCAGATAAAAGTATTTCCAGCTCCTTTGCAATGCTTTTTCGATGAAGTTGGCCATGGTACTGTGGCCTGAACGTGATCTATGTGTGTGCTCTCACAAGAGATAGGACACCCCAGTTTGTGAGCTTAGCTCAGAGGGAAGTGCCAAGCTTGAGTGGCTTGCTGGAGTGGTGCTGATCCAAAGCAAGAAGAGCAGCAAGACTTTATGCAGGTGTCAGAAGAGCTGGCCCGGCCAAAATCTAACCCAACTTTGGCATGCTGTAGGTGTCTAAATGGTTAAACTCCCAGTTCTGTATGTTCTACATCATGCCTGAACTGTCCCTGAGGAAACTATGATCTTTATAGATCTGGGCATTGGTGTTTTACAGATGCATTGCTGCCAATGGGAAGCCAGTAATTAGCAACGGGATCCCATCCATCAATTAACAGCAGTAGCTGGATATGGACTTTATTGGGGAGAAATATTGGAGGAAAAGACAGGGAGGCCTGAGTGCAGGTCATGATCCCTGCAGGGGTGTGAGGGAGGAATGGATTTCTTAGGGCTTCATCCACCCTCTCCCCATCCACGGATAGATGGTTTGTGAGATAGGGAGGATGTTCTAGTGAGAGGTGTCCCTGACTATGGCGAGGGGAGTGGAACTAGATGATCTCGAAGCTCACTTCCAACTTAAACCATTCTATCCTATTCTGTGAAATGAAATAAACTGTGATTTCCCCTTGCAGTCTTGCTAGCCAGGACTGGGAAATGTCAGAATTTGCTTCTGATGCTGCTGTAAGTCATTACCCCTGGAGGAAGCGGTAGAGGAACTAAGACTTGTAAATTATTCCTAATCAAAATGCTTCCTAAGGCCATTCCTGGAGAGCTGCAGATTTCCTCAGCACCCCGTGCTCAGGCTTGTGTCTTATACTACAGTGTGTTGCTCTGCCTTGATCACAAGTGTGCCCTACCCTGGAGTAAAGCCAAGGCTAATCTCTGGCAAGGGACAGCTGGAGGCAGTGCACAGCGCCGGAATTGTGCGCTGCTGTGTTAGGGACGTTGCCCTAGGTAAGCGCTCTCGGCCTGCAGGGAGTTTACTCCTCTGCCCCTTTGGTGGAGTTTTTCAGCGGAGGAACAGCTTTGTGACCTCCTGGTTTCAGAAAGGTAGCCTTTTATTTCCAGGAAAAGAAAGACCCTCTGAACGAGCTGCAGTTTAGCACTTCCCCTCGCCGGAGTCTGCGCAGCGCTTTAAGATGTATTTTTAACTGCCTTCTCTAAGTGCTCAGGGCAAACAGGATCTCCTGTGTTAATGAAAACTTTTGATGGATGCATTAAGGAAGCAGTGTGTACGTAATCCTATATTTCCTGAGGTTACCTCAGCAGTACATGTGGAGCATAGCATTTAAGGAGGGTGCGTGCATGTGTAGTGAGCTTGTAAAAAGCTAGATTTTAGTGTCCTTACTACTAGCACTGCAGTGGCCTGAGCTTGTTTTTGTTGCATGGATGCTCTGCAGAGAGCAGTGTGCTTTATCATGCAAGGGCATCCATAAATTGCAGACACAGCCTGCAGAAGATGAAGTCTTTGCCTCTCCTATACCTCATTGCCTTGAATCGCTGAAGGAGATTTGTTCTCTTCGCTTGCGAGTGGAGCAGGGACTTGGTGGGTGCTGCTCTGGCACGTTTGGACCTGGTAAGAACCCTTCTCAATGCAAGTGGTTCTCCTCCTCCTCTACTCTGTGCTGGTGAGACCTCACCTGGACTATTGTGTTGAGTTCTGGGCTCCCCAGTTCAGGAGGGACAGGGATATACTGGCGAGAGTCCAAGGGAGGGCTGTGAAGATGCTGAAGGGGCTGGAGCACTGCCCTCTGAGGAGAGGCTGAGGGATCTGGGGCTTGTTTGGTCTGGTGAAGAGAAGACTTAGAGAGGATCTAATCAGTGTCTCTGAGGAGAGGCTGAGGGATCTGAGGCTTGTTTGGTCTGGTGAAGAGAAGACTTAGGATCTAATCGATGTCTATAAATATATTGAGGGCTGGGGGTAAAGAGAGAGGGGACAAACTCTTTTCTGTTGTGCCCTGTGACAGGACAAGGGGTAATGCTATAAACTACAGCACAGGAAGTTCCACCTCAACATGAGGAAGAACTTCTTGACTGTAAGGGTCCCAGAGCACTGGCACAGGCTGCCCAGAGAGGTTGTGGAGTCTCCTTCTCTGGAGCCTTTCCAGCCCTGTCTGGATGCGTTCCTGTGTGACCTGAGCTGGATTCTTTGGTTCTGCTCTTGCAAGGGGGTTGGACTGGAAGATCTCCAGAGGTCCCTTCCAACCCCTAACATCCTGTGATCCCGTGAAGTGTGCAAGGCACCTTCTTCTAAATTGTGTGCTTTTTTTCCTCTTCCAAGAACACCTGCAGTCGGTTTTATTGGTGACCTCGTTTATACATTTGCATCTCAAAGAAAAAAACAAACAGAGGGGAAAAAAAAAAACCCAAACAAAAAAAAAAGAAAGCAGCTTCAAACTATGCAACGAAATGAGGTTCACATTGTCCACAAAGAAGTATCTGCACCGCTGGAAAGAAAGCCTTTGTTTGGGATCTAAATGCCAGATGTCAGAATTTGGCCGTTTCGGAGGCTGAATTCACTTGAGCCTTGCAATTTAGGCCAGCAGATAACTTCAGGAGAATTATTTAGAAACCAATGCTGCGAGGCAAAGCTGCTTGGATCCATCTGCAGAGGCTCTTGCCCTGACCAAGTGTTTTGAGGAATGCTGATGAAGTGCGAGTCAGAATTGTCACCTTTCTCCGCACCACAATGGTGCTAGTGTGCTCCGTGTGTAAGGAGCACATGGGGGACACCTTGGGGAGGGGGAGGATTTAATAACTGTGGAGTTCTGCGAGGGGAACTGTTGGGAAGGAAAAGCTGCTCTCAGAAGGGAGGCCACTGCTGCACAGTAATGTGGGAATTGGAAGTGGAGGTGGAGGTAGTCACCGACGGCTGCCAAAGCGTGGGGGTTGTGGCGGTGCCATTTACTGTAGGGCACAGATAGAAGGAATTAGAATCATAGAATCAGTCAGGGTTGGAAGGCACCACAAGGATCAGCCAGTTCCAACCCCCCTGCCATACCCACGGACACCCTACCCTAGATCAGGCTGCCCACAGCCTCTGCCAGCCTGGCCAAAAACACCTCCAGGGATCTGGCCCCAAACACCTCCCTGGGCAACCCATTCCAGGGTTTACTGCAGAGGAGCTGGACAAGGATGGCTCTTGAGGGTTCCTTCCAACCCAATGCATTCTAAGTTCAGCTTTAAAAAACCCCACAACAACAAACTATTCTATTCTATTCTATTCTATTCTATTCTATTCTATTCTATTCTATTCTATTCTATTCTATTCTATTCTATTCTATTCTATTCTATTCTATTCTATTCTATTCTATTCTATTCTATTCTATTCTATTCTAGTCTATCCTTTTCTGTTCTACTCTATCCTATTCTATCCTATATTGTTCTATTCTATTCTATTCTACTCTACTCTACTCTACTCTACTCTACTCTACTCTACTCTACTCTACTCTACTCTACTCTACTCTACTCTACTCTATACCTCCAAGGATATGGCCCCAACCACCTCCCTGGCCAACCCATTCCAGGCTCTCACCACTCTCACGCTGAACAACTTCCTCCTCATGTCCAATCTGCATTTCCCCACCTCCAGCTTTGCTCCATTCCCCCTAGTCCTGTCACTCCCTGATAGCCTAGAAAGTCTTTCCTCAGCTTTTTTGAAGCCCCCCTTCAGATACTGGAAGGCCAGTATCACTTAGAAGGGAGTATCACAAAGCTTATCTTGCAGAAAAAGAAAGGGGAAAAAAAAAACCCCAACCCACAAAATACCAAAAGGAAAACCTTTGTGCAAGTTTATCTTTCACTCTGGAGGTGTTCAAGGCCAGGCTGGATGAGTCTTTGAGCGACCTGTTCTAGTGGGAGGTGTCCCTGCCTATGGCACAGGGGGGGTTAGAACTGGCTGAGCTTTGAGGTCCCTTCCAACCTAAACCATTCAATGATTCTATGGTTCTATGATCTGATGCTTTGGTGAAGGCAGTGTGGCAGTGCCCAGCGTGCTGCAAGCGCTGGGTGAGGGCTTTGGAGCCTGATGCAGGCGTAGGCAGCGCTCTGCACCCGCTGGACTGTGCTTCGTGTGTTCCCTGGTGCCAATAAAAGCAAAGCTGCCTCCAACTGATTCGGGGGAAAAGTCATGACTGCAAGAAGCCAGGGACCTGCTTCACAGGGCTACTGCTCTGCTTCTAATAACCGAAGTTAGGCAAGTCCCCTTGGATTTAACCCGGACTTTCTGGTTATCTGCGATGGGGCATAAATAAGCAGAGGAAGTTTGTTAGTGGTTTTTAATAGCTTTGCTGGCCACGGGCAGCTTCCAGCATAGCCAGGGTTTTTTTTTTTTTCTGCAATTTTTTCATAGAAACAGTTCTTTTTTTAAAAAAAAAAAAAAAAAAAAAAAAAAGTTTTTTTTTTTAAAAAAAAAAAAAAAAAAAAGAAGAGAAATAAATAATCATGTGGCTCATGGCAAAGCTTCCAGAGTTGCTGGAGGCCTCTGGTGTAATAACTAAATTAATCACAAATAGCTGAACTCTCTCCTGCAGTGGCATGCCGGAATTGTTTCCTTGCCAGCGTCTTTGCTTTCCCTTCTGCTGTCCACACGAAGCTGTTGCTCTTTACCCCCAAGGTGGTGGAGAGCTCTGCCACTTTCTGTAAGCACATGGCTGCCCTCCTGGCCCTGTCTTGCTCACGCCGTTACCTTGGCTCATTTTTCACCCTCGCTCTGTGCAATTCCTGGAACTATTTTGTTTCAAGTGCTGTCATCCAAAGCAGACTGAAAAATCAGTGGAAAGACTCCCAGAGACTTAGATGAATCTCTTGCCTACATCCTGCCTTAAAATCCACCTCTTCCCACCAGGTGCATCTCTTCTACCCAGGGGGCTTGTGGAGTCTCCCTCTCCGGAGATATTGAAAGCCCACCTGGAGATGTTCCTGCTCTAGGTGATCCTGCTCTGGCAGAGATGTTGGACTGGATGAGCTTTTGAGGTCACTTCCAGCCTTTGACATTCTGTGATAGCAATCAGCTTGAGACCTTCAGCAAGGAAGACTGTTTGGCTGAGTGAGTGAGTGAAGTGGCAGCAAGAGATGGAGGTGATGTGAAAGGATCCAGGAAAAGGTGGATTTAAGATGCTGGCAAATCGTCTCTGTGACTAACCTGCTCTGCAGCTCTGAACACTGTCAGTAAAACTGAGAAAATGAAAATAACTTTTAGGTACTCACTCTTGCTGGCTAGAAGAAATCTGAGAAGGAAGTGATGCTCTGTTGCTGGGAATAGCTGCTGGGAAAAACAGCCCTTGGAGGCGTTGGAGGTGCAGGGTGAATGCAGACATCCATGAGTTGTAGAGAGATGCTGTTGAATTTTTAACCTATCAGCTATCAGATGGAGGAACAGGCAGTTCTGATGATGAGAGCTCTGCCTTCTGCATGTGGCTTTAGAGACATTAAAGAGTACCTAATGGGAGAAGGAATAATTTGTGGCATGAATCATTGCTACTTGCAGGGGAGATTTGTGAAGAGGAATAGGTTTACCCCGGAAAAAAAAAAACCTGAGTTGGTGAACTGTCTGGGAGGAGAATCAATGAAATAATAGAATCATACAATGGTTTAGGTTGGAAGGGACCTCAAAGCTCAGCCAGTCACAACTCCCCTGTGCCACAGGCAGGGACACCTCCCACTAGAACAGGTTGCTCAAGGCTTCATCCAAGCTGGCCTTGAACACCTCCAGGCAGGGAACAGCCACAACCTCCCTGGGCAACCTGTGCCAGTGTCTCACCACCCTCACTGCAAACAACTTCCTCCTAACATCCACTTTCAATCTCCCCTCTGCCAGCTTAAACCCATTCCTCCTCGTCCTGTCAAGACCTTGTGAATAGTCCCTCCCCAGCCTTCCTGTAGCCCCCTTCAAATACTAGAAGGCTACTCTGAGGTCTCCTGGAAGCCTTCTCTTCTGCAGGCTGTAGAGCCAATAGCTCCCAAAGCAGAACAAACATGTGGGCTCCAGTGGAAAGCTGGGAAGGAACTGAAGGTTCTCTGCTCTCTGCAGCAGCGTGGTTTTGACAAAATTTGCAGGAACTTCTTGTCCTCAGGATCTAAAGGTAATATTGATTTTTGCTGCCTTATCCCTGTCTGCCCTTTCCAGCAGATCATTTCTGGCCAGAGCCGAGAGATTCACAAGCTGCAATTGTGCCTTAGTTTGTGCCTCCGTGAGACTTCTTCCCTTAGGAAATCAGCCTGAAAGGGGAAAAGTACACACTACAATTAAACCTCTCAAGGCTTCCAAGCAAAGAGGAGCTATTTACAGCATCACTTCCAACAGAGCCAAGAGCTCAGCACATAAGCCCTGGAGGGGAGAGTGCTGCTGGCTGTTCAGCTGCTTAGGCTCTGCGGCTCGGCTGCTGGGTCAGCGAGCGGTTTGATTTCGGCTGGATTGTGCAGCCAGATGCAACATATAATCCCAGCAGCACTTCTGCACACTTCTATTAGGGCTGGAGAAATATGACCGAGTGCTGGTCGTGCTGAGTCCCCTCGGCTGAGAGCAGAGTTCTGTGTGACCTCCCCCGAGGAGTCCTTCTGCGCCTTCCAGCCGCCGTCAAATTCTAGCAGCGGTGTCTCTGCCCGTGCAGACCTAAAGGAAGCTACTGTGCAAACCCCCCCCCCCCCCCCCCACCCCCCT
>VWZI01007565.1:2003842-2019728 GCA_013396835.1 Psilopogon haemacephalus
AATCTCGTTTTCCAGAATGTTCCCTCTCCCCCTGGTCTTCCATCACCTCCCACAGGCAAGTGGGTGCAAATTGTGTTTCAAAGCTGGGAAGAATCAGGTCTAGCAGCTCCCCAGCGGTCCACACCCGAGGACGGTGTACTTCGCTCTCCAGGAGGAGGAGGCTGTGATGCTTTGGCAAATGCACACAGCATGCCATTGCCTTCTGGAAAAAGAAAAAAAGAAAAAAATGATGAATTTTCTTAATCTAAGCAGTCCCAGGAACTGTGGCTCTTGGGAAGTGGAGTAGATGGCAAGGCTGGATTAGCTTGGCATTTACGCGAGTCCTTTTGTGTACTACTCGGTTGATGGAAAGTATGAGAGCATTTAAGAGGCTCCATCTTACCCTCAGTTACTAAGAAATGCATAATTTAGTTTATTTTATAATTTAGTTTATTTTATAATTTGGTTTCTTTTATAATTTAGTTTGTTTTATAATTTAGCTCAGTTTATCATTCAGTTTATTCCTCAGCAGCTGGATACAACCTCCTACAGATCAACTTCCAAAAGAGGGAGGCTTTTTGATGCCTGGGTTTAGGTCAAGATCCTACAGGAAGGCTGGGGAGGGACTATTGAAAAGGTCTTGTAATGACAGGATGAGGAGGAATGGGTTTGAACTGGCAGAAGAGAGACTGAGACTGGATATTAGGAAGAAGTACTTGACAAGGTCTGGTAATGACAGAATGAGGAGGAATGGGTTTGAACTGGCAGAGGGCAGATTGAAACTGGATGTTAGGAGGAAGTTGTTTGCAGTGAGGGTGGTGAGACACTGGCACAGGTTGCCCAGGAAGGTTGTGGCTGCTCCCTCCCTGGAGGTATTCAAGGCCAGGTTGGATGAGTCCTTGAGCAGCTGAGTCTACTTGAAAGGTGTCCCTGCTCATGGTGGGAAGGCTGAAGTAGATGATCTCTAAGATCCCTTCCAACCTAAACCATTCTATGATTTCCCAGCTCTGTGGCACTTTGTATCCACAGATGCATCCACAGCTTGTGGACATGAATTTACACGCAGGCAACTAAGTGAACTGCCTTACTAATACAGCTTGTTGATGACACAAAGAGTACAACTGACCACTGGTATCATAAGGATCCACATGGAGGGAGAGGTTCCAGAGCTAAACTCTCATCTGCCAGGAGCTGGTGGTGCTCTCTAAGCTTCTTTAGGCTGTGATGAGGAATGCCTTTTGCATCAGACTGAGAGAGAACAGTCAGAAGGGATAGTTTAAGAATTGTGCCTTTACTTTGCCCCAGAATTTGATCTTGTACTTGTTTCTAATCTCTGTAGATTTCATGTACTTCTTCAGGCAATATTTGATACCCATGATCTGGTGGCAAAAGGAAGGTGAATTCTCTGGGAAGCTGCAGTCCCTAGGGCCCCTCCTTGGGCTGCCAGTGGGACCACCTTGCAAAGCCTTCCTGTAGCAGCGATGCCTCGCAGCGAAGAGGCTTTGAGGTCCAGATTCAGAGCACACACAAGGCAGTGTGAATACCTGCTGTTCTGAGCTGGAGCTCAAGATCTCCCTGCTCTGAATTTCATCCACTGCTTTCCAAAGAGGCATTTAAAAAAATCCTAGTCTAGACGCTAGATCAGACTGCAGGGGTGTGGGAAGCTCCGACTTTGTCTCTCTGCCTGATTGCTGAGCTGCTGTGCTGTTTGCCTTTACTCTGAGAACTGTTTTGCTCCTTTCTGTATTTCCTCAAAGCCTGGGCAGCCTGATCTAGGGTAGGGTATCTCTGCCCGTGGCAGGGGGATTGGAACTGGATTGATCCTTGTGGTCCCTTCCAACCCTGACTCTGTATGCACATCAGTGAGTATGGTCTACTGAGACAGAGCCTTGCTGTGACTTAAGCTTTTGTTTTTTTTAATTGAGGATGGTAATACTCATCATCATCATCTCAATCTCAAACCACAGAATCACAGGGTATTAGGGCTTGGAAGGGGCTTCCAGAGATCATTGGGTCCAACCCCACCCCTCCCCCTGCCAGAGCAGGATCACCTAGGGAAGACCACACAGGAACACATCCAGGCTGGCTTTGAAAGTCTTCAGAGAAAGAAACTCCACAACCTCCCTGGGCAGCCTGCTCCAGGGCTCCAGCACCCTCACAGTAAAGAAGTTTCTTCTCATCTTGAGGTGGAACTTGCTGAGTTGTCCCCGAAGTTTGAACTTTTGTCCTTTCTCAGCCCTTGCCCTTGGGTTGAAGGAAAGCTCTGCCCCAGACAGCCCTTCTTTGATATCTTTCCTTTCATTCCCCCACCTGTGTCTCTTCTCACAAAGCTATTCCCCGAGCATCACAGGGAATATCAGTGAAGAATTCGTTTCATTTCATCCAATTTTCTGGTCTGACCCTTAGCTTAGAGCAGTCACCTCAGCTTACAATAAACTCTTGTGTTCCTGCGTGCCACAGTGAAAGAATTACGAGCAGTCCTTAGCCATGTGTGCTCAGGATGCTTTGGTAGCCCCACGGGACAGGTAGACTTCAGTGCCTGAAAGCTTATGATAGAGTGGAGGCACAGGCAGTGTGTTATCTTCTGTATAATAGTGCCTATGTGAGGCTGCCTGTATCTGGAAGCTTCTGCATGATTGAGTGAGGCCATTAGGAAGGGAATGGCATGCCATCATTTCAGCCACAAAGCCCCTGGAAATGAACAGCTCCTTTCCATCCTCCTCCAGGGAGCCCCAGAGGTATCCAGCCTGGAGGTGGGAGGAGGCTGTTCATAAGTCTTCCAACGCAGCATCCAGGAAACACAAAGCTGATTGTTAGGATGAGCCTCTGCAGTTCTCGGGGATAAATAAGGCAGGGCAGCTCAGATGAAACAGGGATGAATTCTCCTGCTAAGGCAAGGGGGCTGATTTTTGTGAGTTTCACAGCCTGGACCTCTCGTGAGCATACAGAGAATCAGAGAATGGTTTGGGTTGGAAGGGGCCTCCAAAGGGCATCCAGTCCAACCCCCTTGCAGTCAGCAGGGACATTCTCCCCTGCATCAGGTTGCTTGGAATCTTGTCCAGCCTGACCTGGAATCCCTTCAGGGATGGGGCCTCAGCTACAACCTTCTGCAGTGTTCCACTGCTCTCATGGTGCAGAACTTGTTCCTAACATCCAGTCTAAATCTCCTCAAGTTTCAAACCATTGCCTCTTGCCCTATTCCTATAGGCCTTTCCAAACAGTCCCTCTGCAGTCTTCTTGTAGCCTCCCTTCAGGTATTGGAAGGTTGTTATTAGGTCTCCCTGGAGCCTTCTCTTCTCCAGTCTGAACAACCCCAGCTCCCTCAGCCTGTCCTTGTAGCAGAGGTGTTCTAGCCCTCTGGTGATTTTCATGGTCTTCTTCTGGACCTGCTCCATCAAGTCTGTGCCCTTCCTGTGTTGGGGGCTCCAGAGACCTGTTGGTAGAGAATCCAGAGCTAAACACTGTGTCCTGTAAGCACAGTGGAGTAATCAGGCAACAGAACAGAGTAAGGGCAAAGATCTCTTTTGACTGACTTAACCTTGGCCATGTGCTCTGTGCTTCTGTCTTTGCTGTGCTTTTCACCTCTCTCTTTCTGAGATTCACATCAGGATGTATCCAGTCCAGGTTGCTTCTTTTTCTTTCTCATTTTTGCAACAGTCATTCTCAAAATTTCACATTCCCTCTTGTTTCCAGGCCTCTGAAAAAAAAAAAAAAAGCAGACCCTTCTGGGTTTGCATAGTTGGGCTCAGAGGCTACCAAGTGATTTTTGGCTTATTTGGTCTCCGAGGTCACAGTCATGGTGGAAGAACACCTGCTCTCATCTTGCTTCAGTACTTCATCTCTGTCCCAGATGAGCCTAGAAGGTTATTGAGCAATTCTTTTACAGCCTACAGCCTGTAGGTTGTGAAGAAGTGTAAAAGAAGGTGAAGAAGGCTGTAAAAGAATTGCTCAATAACTTCTTTGACCACATAGAAAGTTTCATGGCTTTATAAGTTGGGCTCGATGATCTTGAAGGTCTTTTCCAGCCTGGTTAATGCTGTGATTCTGTGATAATGATTTTATCCTCCATGAATTTTAATAGATTTTTTAAACCATTTTCATACCAAGGAATAAAACAGAAGGACCCTGTTTCTTCAACTGTTGCATTCCTTGCTGGAGAGAAAAATCTGAGTAATCTAATGTCTCCAGAAGCAATGTGACAAGTGCTGAAGCAGAGTTGTGCACGTCCCTTGCGTGTCTAGGTGCAAGCAGAAATTTTTGTTGGCAAATATTGCTCTGGCTAAGGCTTTTCAAGCCTTGTTACCAGTCTGTGTGTGTGTGTTTGAATGTCTGCTTGGCGTTTTGCTTTTATTTTTTTCCCCCCTTCTAACTGAGCCCATCTTCTTTCAGGGTGGCAGGACGCAGTGTATCCAAGAAGTCTGCCCCATTCTCTCATGTCCCCAGCACCTCAGTCACATTCCTGCTGGACAGTGTTGCCCCAAATGCTTAGGTGAGTGGTGGTTTTGTAACTGATGTGTTTCTGTGTGTGGCATCTTCTACAGTGGTGTTTTATGATGCTGGTAAATTCAGGGAGGTGGAAGAGACAGTGGCTCTCAACAGGGGTTATGATCTACAGGTTTAAACAAGGACTGAGGATCAGTGTGCAGGAATCAAGGAGTGTTAAGGGTTGGAAAGGGCCCTCAAAGGTCATCCAGTCCAACACCCTGTGCCAGAGCAGCACCACCTAGAGCAGGTCATACAGGAATGCATCCAAGTGGGTTTTGAATGTCTCCAGAGAAGGAGCCTCCACCACCTCTCTTGGCAGCCTGCTCCAGGGCAGTCACTCTCACAGTGAAAAAGTTTTCCTTTGTGTTTGTGTCCTCTGCTCCAGCTTGCACCTATTTCCCCTTGTCCTGTCATTGGACATCCCTGAACAGAGCCTGGCTCTGCTCTCCTGACATTGCCCTGCACATCTTTATGAATGAGGGCAGCCCTGAGGCTCCTCCAGGCTGAAGAGATGCAGCTCCCTCAGCCTTTCCTCCGAAGAGGTGTGATGGGTGGTACTAAACAGGCAGCTTTTGGGCAGAGAGCTGCTGGCTTGCTTGCAGGGACAAAACCAGAGATGTTTCCCACCTTCACTACACGTTTTACAAAGGAGATTCAGGCAGGAGGAAATGTTTTGTGGGAGGGAACAGTCCAACCACCAAGCTTCTGTTTTGGCTGAGGACTTCTTTCCTTTCCTTCTCTGAAATCCTCTTGTCCTCTACACTTCATGTGTTTCCCAACTGGTCCTCCTCCTCTTCCATCCAGGCACTCAAAACCCAGCTTCTGACTGCTTCCTGAGGGTTTTTTCTATGGATTTCTTAGAAAACATCTGTGAGGGAGCTCACTAACAACGACAAGTTTCATGCCATGCGCTCTTCTCTCTGAAGCCTGTCACCTGTGCTGTGCTGAAAGTGGTGGGAAGCGTTGAAAGTTCTGGAGCAGAGGCAGAGCCAAAGGGTGTGGTGTAGCACACTGCATAGCAGTCAGGAGAAAAAAAAAAAAAAAAGAAAGGTTTCCAGGGATGCTGAGGCATGGTTTTTAAAGTATCATGTGGAGGAGACCTCCCTGCAAACGAATTCCTGATACTCAGCGTATATAGCCCAGAAGAATGCAGTGGATTCTACTGGGACTTGAATTATTAGTTTAACTAGTGGTTATGAGCCAGCAAAAGGCAACCATTAAGCCAACCTCTTCACCACCACATCTTTTAAAGTGGTAGCTCCTTTGTCAGTGGTTTTTTTTTTTTTAATCCAGTTATTTGAACTGGGTTGGCCACCCGGAGTTGCTCTGGGTGGTTTGCAAGGCGTAGCAAGAGGCTCCAAGACACAACTGGACTTTTGTTCACTTGTTGACATAAGTTATGCAGTTGAAGCCCTGGCCCCATGTAGAGCAGGGGCCATGGCCAGGCTTTGCCCATAAGCGATGCATGGACATCTCCCACTCAAGGTCTCCTCCAGCCTTGGCCTTGAACACTTCCAGAGAGGGAGCAGCCACAACCTCCCTGGGCAACCTGTGCCAGTGTCTCACCACCCTCACTGCAAACAACTTCCTCCTAACATCCAGTTTCAATCTCCCCTCTGACACTTCAAACACATTACCTCTCATCCTGTCACTACAAGACCTTGTGAACAGTCCCTCCCCAGCCCTCCTGTAGCCCCCTTCAGGCTACTCTAAGGTCTCTTGGCAGCCTTCTCTTCTCCAGGCTGCAGAGCCCCAACTCTCTCAGCCTGTCCTCATAGCAGAGCTGCAGCAGCCCTCTCAGCATCTTTGTGTCCCTCCTCTGGACTGCCTCCAACAATTCCATGTCCTGCTTGTGCTGGGGGCTCCCAAACTGCACACAGTACTCCAGGTACCATTTGATATCTAAAGTAGCTTGTGTGGCTCCTGCCTGCATCCTTGCAACCCTGTGTGAATGAGGTACCCCAGGCTTGATGAAACCAGACAACAACCTATGGCTTTCATTCCATCGGTGTCACCGAGTCAATTTGATTTGGCTGCTGCCAACCCCCAAGGTGCTTATGCTAAAAGCAGTAAAAAGCTGCTTTCTGTGATAAGTTATTGCATTAAATTGCAGGCTGTTTAAACTAGTTTTAAGTGTACCTACCCGGAGAGTCTGCAGTGCTTACTTTTTATTCCTTTAGCTGTGCTGTGCAGTTTTGTGATGAGAGGGAGAAGAAAGAATATTTTTTTTCCCCCCCGCCTTCCCAATATAAACATGCCACAAATCGTATTTATATTCCCTCCCATGGTAGAATTTGTACAGATGAATGTGTGCTGGAGGAACAGTGAGCTGCTAAAAGCACAGACCTCTTCCCCCCCCCCCCCTTCCCCTTTTCTTCACATCAAAATGGAAACACACAGCAGACGACAGACTGCACAGGGATTCTGGTGACAAGAAACCCTACTGTTGGCTGTTGCCAGCCTGGCACCACTTCAACCAAACTCTGTTACTGTTTGTTTGTCTTCAGGACAGAGGAAAGTGTTTGACCTCCCATTTGGAAGCTGCCTCTTCCACAGCAACGTTTACGACAATGGAACCTCATTTATTTATGACAACTGCACCATCTGCACCTGCAAGGTGAGTCCACGGTGCTGTGGTGCTGTGCTCTGCTGCCTGCCTGCCTTGGCAACTCAACCTGTAGGGCTCTGGGTGCTCTTCCTTGGCATCTTGTGTGGTCCACGAGGATCTGCTCTGAAGAGCCTTTGCAGTTGTGCTGGGAAGGTTGAAAAGAGTCACTGATTCTCTTGGCTGAGACATGTTGGCTGACTTGCTGTGATGCAAAGTGAAGCTGCTCAGGTTATGTGAGCCTCTTCAAGTCTGAATTGCAGGGCAAGATGTCCTGAACGGTGAGTTACCACATCTCTGCTGGAGGGACAGTGATTTTTTAAATCTCTCTGGCTGTGCCCACTTGCACAGGAAGGCTGGGGAGGGACTATTGACAAGGTCTTGTAATGGCAGGATGAGGAGGAATGGGTTTGAAGTGGCAGAGAGGAGATTGAAACTGGATATTGGGAAGAAGTACTTGACAAGGTCTTGTAATGGCAGGATGAGGAGGAATGGGTTTGAACTGGCAGAGAGGAGATTGAAACTGGATATTGGGAAGAAGTACTCGACAAGGTCTTGTAATGGCAGGATGAGGAGGAATGGGTTTGAACTGGCAGAGGGGTCATTGAAACTGGATGATCGTAGAATGGTTTAGGTTGGAAGAGACCTCAAAGATCATCCAGTTCCAACCCCCCACCATAGGCAGGGACACTTCCCACTAGATCAGGACACTCAAGAGGAAGTGCTTGACAGGGTCTTGTAATGGTGGGATGAGGAGTAATGGGTTTATACTGGCAGAGGGGAGATTGAAACTGGATGTTAGGAGGAAGTTCTTTACAGTGAGGATGGTGAAAGACTGGGACAGGTTGCTCAGGGAGGTTGTGGATCATAGAAACACAGGATGTGATCTTCGACTACATTCTGTGATTCACAACCTCCCTGGAGGTGTTTCAGGACCAGGTTGGGTGAGACCTTGAGCGACCTGTTCAAGTGGGAGGTGTCCCTGCCTATGGCACAGGGGGGTTGGAACAGGATGAGCTTTGAGCTCCCTTCCAACCTAAATCATTCTATGATTTTGCACTTGGTTGAGTTTAAAAGGTCCCCAAATCAGTAAGATTTTTCAGGCTGGGATTTAACTGCACAGGCCTTGAGACAGTACCTGATTTTCTGAGCTGAAATATTCAGAGCAGTTGGGCTGCAGCTTGGGTGAGTGCAATGGACTGAGGGGGCAGAAGTGGTATGGGAAAGAGCACAGAGGAGCATGGACACCTTGCTGGTGATTTGATGATTGCCTTTTGTCCTCTCACTTAGGATTCCACAGTGATATGCAAGAAGAAGTGCTTGCTTCCTGGGGAGTGCAAAAAAAACAAAGACCACTGCTGCAAGGAGTGTGTCTCCTACATCTCTCCTGAGGAAGTCAAAGTGTGCAAGTTTGGCAATAAAATCTTCCAGGTAAAGCCTCGGGTGCAGCTCAGGAGCAGCTGCTGTTGTAAGCACTGAAGCAGCAGGAGCTTACTGCAAACTGGTGTTGGGGCTTGTTTTTTTTGTTTTTGGTTTTTTTTTTTTTTTTTGTGGAAGAATCCTGGTTGGTGATGGAATGAGGCAAAACTTGGCACAATTTGACATCTACTGTTTGGGGTTTTTTTGTCTGAGTTTGTGTAAGTTCTACTGCTACACAGCAGTGAGATGATGTGGCGTGGTGGCTTCCTCTCCTACAGAGAGATTTGAGGTGTTGTTTCATGACAAATCATGCAGTTTTAATCAGAGATAGCAATGCTCTGCTCTTTGATTCTAATGGAGATATTTGGCCTCACCAGCTGACTCAGAGTCTCTTCCAGAGCTGAGCTAGCAGGAACTTTGCAGTTCAAGATGCTCATCTTGATTCACTGCGTTTCACATCTCTACTAAGGGCAGCACCCCTGAGGTCTTATATTGGGGTAGCTGTGTAAGAACTGTTCCCTGCTGCACTCTCACTCAGGGCTTTCAAACCACAAGGGGTTCCTTGCAGAGCACTTAGGCTACTGGAGATTGGGAAGAAATTCTTTCCGGTGAGACACTGGAACAGGTTGCCCAGGGAGGTTGCAGATGCTTCCTCCTGGGAGGTCCCAGAATCACAGGATTAACCAGGTTGGAAAAGACCTTGGAGTTCATAGAGTCCAAGCTATCATCTAACACCTTCTAATTAACTAAACCATGGCACTAAGTGCCTCATCCAACCTCCTTTTGAACACCTCCAGGGATGGGGACTCCACCACCTCCCCGGGCAGCCCATTCCAGTGCCAATCACTCTCTCTGGGAAGAACTTCTTCCTAACATCCAGCCTGAATATGCCCTGACACACCTTGAGATTATGTCCTCATGTTCTCTTACTGGCTGCTTGAGAGAAGAGACCAACCCCACCTGGCTACAACTTCCCTTTCAGGTAGTTGTAGACAGCAATGAGGTCTGCCCTGAGCCTCCTCCTCTCCATGCTGCACACCCTCAGTTTCAGCCACTCTGTCCCCAGAGTATTCTGGTCCCTCTGCAGATGCTTTGGAGAGTGGTCACCACAGACCCACAAGAATTTGTGCCACATCAGGAACACCAGGGCATTGTAACGTGGCCTGGGGGGGAAAAAAAAGCTACTAGGGCACAGGCACTTTTGAGCAAGCTGTGGTGAGTAAGTGAGGCTCCCTAGCCTGATTTTTCTCTCTGCTCTGATGCTCTCCTCGTGTTGAGGTGGGCATGTAATTGTTCACAGCTGTCTGGTTGGAATGCCTGTTGCTGTCAGGTCTCTCCTCACCCTTCCTTTACAGCAGCTCAGTAAACACAAACCATGCACGCTCCAGCTCTAAGTGGGCTAGCACAGGGCTGCAAGTGGGGAGACAGAGGATATTTTAGGAACCGCATTTGGCAAAGGCAGCAGGACGTGAAAAAAAAGGAGCCAGGGCAATCATTCCCATGTAAGTGGGGACCAGACCAGGAGGCATATTTTTGCTTTGCACCTAATACTTCAAGAGCTGTGCACACACTGTCATACCTGTTCTGCATCTGAGAAGTTCAGCACTGGATCTCTTCTAAAACGATTTTCAGATGTTCAGCAGATCAAGTGTCTGCAGAAGTGCTGTAAAGTAATCTAAATTAGGATTCACTCTTCGGGCACTCGTGCCCTGAGTCAAAATGATGCTGCAGCTGGGAATGAATCTGCTGTATGCTGACATCCTCATCAAATGCATGAGCTTAAAGATGTCACTCAGCCTAATGAATTAAGGTTTTCTAATTGTGTGAGCTTAAACAACAACAACAACAACAACAAAATTGTGGTAGGTGTGACCACACCTCAGGCACATACAACGGAGAGAAAACAGTGCACATAATTAAAAAAAAAAAAAAAAGCAAATGTGATATTGGTTAGCCTTGGGAAAAATGCAAATGTGATATTGGTTAGCCTTGGGAAAAAAATAATTTCTGACTCAGAGGGCCAAAGGGAATCAAACCCTGCTGAATTTGGTCTTTATCTTTAACCAGACTGGCCACGGGCAGGCACCTCAAAATAATTTAGACTAAACAATGGCAACGCCAGAAGAGAAAGTTCATCCTTTTCTTGTGCAAGGAGGAATTGCTGAAATAGCTTCCTCTCGCCACCCCAGCTGATAGTGTATCATGTTCCCTCTTGCAGGATGGGGAGATGTGGTCCTCTGTCAACTGCACCATCTGTGCTTGTGTGAAAGGCAAGACTGAGTGTCGCAAGAAGCAGTGTGTTCCAGTCGACAGCTGTCCTCATGTGAGTTTCTCACAGTAAAAGGCCTTTCTTCTCTCTCTCCTTTTTTTTTTTTTCTTTTCTCCAGCATTATCTTTTCTGCTATTTCTTGGAAGTCTGTGCTTAGATTTGGGGCATGGAGCTTGGAAAGAGGAGGTCCTCTGGTGTATTCATTTAGGTTGGTCTTCCCTGCTAACCTTCAGTATGGTGCTGCCTCCTTGCTCTCAGGACACTACTCCCTTTCCCCCTTCTCCTTTTAGTGTTCTCTGCCCCAATTATCTGCACCAAGACACTACTCCCTTTCCCCCTTCTCCTTTTAGTGTTTTCTGCACTGGAGCATCTCTTTCTCATATAGTTTCCAGCTTGATAGATGTCTGTGTTAATCCTTCAGGAGCATGCATATTATTAAGGTGAGGCACAGGAGGCTGTTGTACTTGCATCTCTCAGTGCACAGGAGGCTTCATCCCTTGGATGAAAACGTAAATTGGACAAAGCAGAGCAAAATATTTCAGTCAAGACATGGCACTTTCTCTAAGGTTGCAGCCTCTGAGTCTGACCTGAACCCAGAGTGGTGTAATTGTAGCCTCACTGCTTCAGAAAAATCAGCATTAGCTGAACCCTTGAGCTCAGGTCAGCCTTTCTCTCTTGGTTTTCTGTCACTGACAAATTACTTCGTTTTGATGGCTCAAGCTTGCAGGAGAAGGACCTCTGAATAGCCCCTCGGGTAGGGGCAGGTCTTTGAGCCAAGCTGCTTGCATTACACCTCCTCAGTGTTTCCTTCCCCATCCCCCAAGCCAGGGGGGAAAAAATGAGTCACAGGCACTTAGGTGTAACATTTTAAATTACAAACTCGAGTTGGTAAAATTTTATATGGGTAAACTTTTGACAGCCAAGAGCAGTGGTAGAATTGAGAGCCTGTCCCTTGGTTCTCCTTTCTTTTTTTTTCCCTGCTGTGGCAGTGGGCTGCAGGAGCAATGTTTGTGCCCTCAGGAGAGGGGACAGTGCCTGCTGGGCACTCACTGTGATAGTGCTGAACTCTCCAGGAGCTGGAACAAAGGGAGCTGCTTTTCTGGGAATCTTCTGTGGCTCGTGGCAATTAGGTTTGCTTCCTTCAGACTATTCACAGTATAAACAGGAGGTGAGACCTTGGACTCTTCAGGTCTCCTCAAATTTGTTGTTTGAGAACCTGGCACACAGTGCATCTCTTTTACATTTTCTCAGTGCTGATGCATTTCAAGTGTTTAAGATGCTTCTGAGAGCAGTTACCTAATATGGGCTAATGCAGATCCTTGGTAAAATGCATCACTTCAGCAGTACCCATGTATGGATGCGAGCACTGAGGTGGTCAGTTGAAATAGCTTCTGAAATCATAGCATGGCTTAGGTTGGAAGGGACCTCAGAGCTCATCCACTCCAACCTCCCCACCATGGGCAGGGACACCTCTCAACTAGGCTCAGCTGCTAAAGGCCTCATACAGTTTGGTGTGGAACACCCCCAGGGGGGGAAGACATCCACAACCTCCCTGGACAGCCTGTTCCGAAGTCTCACTATGCTGTGTCATGCACAGAGTCACTCTGCTGAAGTCCATTTCTCTTCTCTCTTCACAGCACTGCTGGCAGTAAGCAATCTCTCCTGCCTGCTGAAGGCTGCTGTGGAATAAGCTGCTGTTTAGTGCCCCTTAGGGTATCAGGCCACATAAAGCTATCTCATTAAATCAGTGTTATGGGACACCCAACCGAGTGTGAAAGGACTGAAGATTCACAAGGAACCTACAGTTGTGTTCCTTGACCTAAATGCTTTTTTTCCAGGCAGTTTAAAAGCTCCTTGCATGACATTGTGGGGTTTTGTGGTGGTGGAATGCAATTTAATTTGTCCACATCTTGAGTACTGTGTCCAGACCTGAAGGGAGGTTTGCCCAGCCCCATCCAATGGCACTAAATGCTCCATCCAGGCTTTTCTTGAACACCCCCAGGGACAGCAACTCCACCACCTCCCTGGGCAGCCCATTCCAGTGCCAATCACTCTCTCTGTGAAGAACTTCTTCCTGACATCCAGCCTATACCATCCCTGGCACAACTTGAGGCTGTGTCCCCTCCTTCTGTTGCTGCTTGCCTGGGAGAAGAGCCCAACCCCACCTGGTGTAGTGGTTTAGCAGTTCCCTGCCCCCCCACCTTTTATAAACCCGGGCTAGGACTCAAAAAACACTGGAAGTTAATAAATGAAGCTTTATATTTACAGCAATGCACGATATACAAGCAAATATTTACAAGGTATAACAGATATTTACAGATATATACAATAAAAAGGTAATACAGTTTCAAACCAGCACACCTGGCTGCAACCTTTTTCCTAATGTCCAATCTAAACCTTCCCAACCTCAGCCTGAGGCTGTTCCCCTCTGCTCTGTCTCCAATTATCTGTGAGCAGAGCCCAGCAGCAGCCTCTCCACAATGTCCCTTTAGGTAGTTGTAGACAGCAACGAGGTCTCCCCTGAGCCTCCTTGCTAGTCACTTGCCCTAATCTGGCTCCAGCCTCTTTCTTGCCTTGTCCCAGCTCCATTCTGATCACCCTTCCTTACACGTTTTCTCCTTTGGGTTCCCCTCTAGCAACGTAAGCCTAAGGTGTGGGTCAGTGTCTCTTTTTGTACCTCCTGGTGAATTTTGTTACTTTCCACACACCCCCCCCCTCAGTGTGCAGCCTTTTTCTGAGCTCCAAGGCCCCCGCAGAAGCCAATAGAATTAAATTTGCAGCATGTGAAGACATTTGCAGAGTTCCACTCTGCGGCTAAAACGCTGAACCCGTGAACTTCAAGCCAGTTAAACATTTATTCAGAACACGTTCGCCCTTCCCCAGCACAGGCTGCATTTAGTGTTACACACATCTGTTATTATTACAAACAACAACAGCAACAATAAAAAAAAAAAAAGAAGTTGCTGTTTTTAACTCCAGTGCCAAAGGAGGCACAAAAAAAAAAACAACCACAAAACCCCAAACAAACAGCTGCTGCTATTGCACAACCAAACAACTCCCTTCTGCCCCCCTCCCCACCTCCAACCTCTGCAATTAGTCTGGCCTTAAAAAAAAAAAAAGAACAAAAAAAAAAAGAAAAAAAAAATACAGCCTCATCCCATAAAATTGAAAACCTCATCAAGAAGAAGAAGAAGAAGAAAAAAAAATCCCAGAAAATAAATAGACTCAAATGTGGTCTGCTTATAAATATTCATAGGGAAAAATGGGATCACATCACTTAGCCCCCTCCTAAGGGAACCCTCCATGCTAACGAACTCTTGCAAGCACATGTTAGCAATAATGGGTTTCCTTATTCTGCAAGACAAAAACAGGATCTCAGGCCAACATGGTGGCTCAAGTAACCAGCCTCAGCAGGCTGCTTGGGAGATTCCAATTTCACTTGAATTCTTGCTGCTTCCAGCTTGGCTGATGACTTCAGCTCCCTTCTGGAGAGGAGAGGTGAGGCTGGGTGCAGTGCAGTCTGTGGCATTCCGCTGCACCTCTTCCACTCGTGCTAATGGCAACGCCTTAACCAGCCATGCAGTCAGAGAATCAGGCAGGGGTGGAAGGGACCACAAGGATCAGCTAATTGCAATCCCCCTGCCATGGGCAGAGACACCTCACACTAGATCAGGCTGCCCACAGCCTCATCCAGCCTGGCCTTAAACACCTCCAGGGATGAAGCTTCCACAATCTCTCTTGAGCAACCTATTCCAGTCTCTCATCACCCTCCTGGTGAAGAACTTCCTCCTAACATCCAGTCTGAATCTACCCATTTCCAGCTTTGTTCTTTTACCCCCCAGTCCTATCACTACCTGACAGCCTAAAAAGTCCCTCCCCAGATTTCTTTTAAGCCCCTTTAAGATACTGAAAGGCCACAATAAGGTCACGTCAGAGCCTTCTCCTCTCTATTTATAGTCATAGAACGGTTTAGGTTAAAAGGGACCTCAAAGCTCAGCCAGTTCCAACTCCTCTGTGCCACAGGCAGGGACACCTCCCACTAGAACAGGTTGCTCAAGGCTTCATCCAACCTGGCTTTGAACACCTCCAGGCAGGGAACAGCCACAACCTCCCTGGGCAACTTGTGCCAGTGTCTCACCACCCTCACTGTAAAGAACTTCCTCCAAGCATCCCCTTTCAATCTCCCCTCTGCCAGCTTAAATCTATTCCTCCTCGTCCTGTCAAAACCTTGTGAATAGTCCCTCCCCAGCCTTCCTTTAGCCCCCTTCAGATACTAGAAGGCTACTCCAAGGTCTCCTGGAAGCCTTCTCTTCTCCAGGCTGCAGAGCCCCAACTCTCTCAGCCTGTCACAGAATCATAGAATGGTTTAGGTTGGAATAGACCTCAAAGCTCAGCCAGTTCCAACCCCCTGCCATAGGCAGGGACACCTCCCACTAGATCAGGTCACTCAAGACCTCATCCAGCAGCCTCAACCTGTCCTCCTTCCTGGGCCTCCTTTTCTCTCCTGCTGTCTCTACAGGGAAAAGTGATAGCAGAGAAGCCTTAGAGCATTTCATTTCTTGTATCAGATCGCCAGGAAGCCCTCCTGAGTAACTGTGCCTGGTTTTAGCACCTCGATGTAGCTGTAAGCGAGGTTCAAACACAGCTCCCAGCTCTTTTCCCAAGCTCCTCCAAGCCACTGCTCCAAAGAACTCTCCTTAAAGCAGCCTCTCTCTCTCTCTCTCCCAACCAGGGTAAAATCCTGAACAGGAAAGGATGCTGCCCCATCTGCACTGAAAGTAAGTTCTGTCTTCTCCTTCCTTACCTTATGCTTGGTTCTTGATTTATTCTTTCAGAGAAAATAAATGTGGTAGAAGTGTGCTTATTTTAAGCCCTCTTTCTAGAGCTGGGCAAAGGGCAGGTGATTATTGCTCGCCACAGGTTTTGCCTCCTATCAATCTGTAAATTTGAAATTAAAATGCCTGGATAGTGTTGTTATATTTTTTTTCCCTTTAAATATTTTATATTTTAATTTTTAAAAAATTAGTATTTCATTTTACATTTAAATTTTTTTTTATGAGTTATAATTTTAGTATTGCCTTTACCCTCTTTTATTTTAAATTAGCTTTAATTTGTTTCTTTCTTATTGT
>VWZI01007565.1:2036157-2047790 GCA_013396835.1 Psilopogon haemacephalus
GGCTGGTGAGACTCTGGAATGGGTTGCCCAGGGAGATGATGGAAGCCTCATCCCTGGAGGTGTTTTTGGCCAGGCTGGCAGAGGCTGTGGGCAGCCTGACGTAGTGTGAGCTGTCCCTGGGCATGGCAGGGGGGTTGGAACTAGATGAGTCTTGTGGACACCCTACCCTAGATCATCCACAGCCTCATCCAACTTGGCCTGAAACACCTCCAGGGATGTGGCCCCAACCACCTCCCTGGGCAACCCATTCCAAAGTCTCACCAGCTTCATGCTGAAGAACTTCCTCCTAACATCCAGTCTATATCTCCCCATTTCCAGCTTTGTTCCATTCCCCCCAGTCCTATCACTACCTGATAGCCTAAAAAGTCCCTCCCCAGCTTTCTTGTAGCCTCCTTCAGATCCTGGAAGGCCACAAGAAGGTCACCTGGGGGCCTCCTCTTCTCCAGCCTGCACAGCCCCAACTCTTTCAGTCTGTGCTGGCTTCAGGTTGGATGGGGCTCTGAGCAGCCCCAATCTTTCAAGCTTTCTTGTAGGGTTGATTTTGAAAGAAAACCCAGAGATGCTCAGCTGATGGCATTATGCCTATTTCCCTGGCTAAATAATTCATGGAGGCAACCCATCAGAGCTCATATCCTGCCTTGGGCAGAGGCTGGTAAGTGTTGCAAGGAGGAGGAATCCCACCCACGCTGTAGCTGGCCAACTGTGCCATGTCATATATGCAGGGAGGGGGAAGAAATCCCTTCCAGGCCCCTGAGATGATCAGTTTACATCTCCTAACATGAAATTTTAATTGCCTTTGCTTTAACATGTATGACTTGCAAAGCTGCTCCATTTCAGCTCCTGTTTGAAGCCACCTGCAAGGTCTCCTGGCTAATCAGGCAGGCAGCAGAGAGAGATGAGCCAGGGTGTTTATAAGCAGGCAAATGAGATGGTTTTTGGGTATTTTTCTGTGGGAGACCTTTTAAAAATAAGCTTCACCTAATCCTCCTTGTTATTCTTATGAGTTCATCCCTGCTTCTGGCAGGGTAACCAGACAAAGCAGGACGTGAGCTGTGGCCAGTACTGAAAGTCTTTTCTCTAGGAAGGTTTTGACTGCCTGGAGGATGCTGTCGAGCTTGCTCTTGCTGTTGCTTGGAGAGATGACTTGGAGGTCCATTCTGCAGGCCTCCCCTGGCTTAGATTTGTCTGAAAGCTTTCTTGTGAGTGTTTTTAGTAGCTGCAGGTTTTCTGTTTCCCAAGTCTCCCAGGAGCATCCCCAGCCTTTGAGGTCTCCAGGGAGCTTGGCGTTATGTCAGCTCTTCAGTAGCTGTCCCTGGCACAATGCAGCACTCTGGGGGCAAGTCCAAGCTGCTCCTCTCTTGCCTGTGGCTGTAAGAGCTTGCTCTATTGATAGCCATTGCCTTACTGGGGATGTGTGTGCAGCCTGGCAAACAAGAGCAGCACAAGATGTTTCCTGAGGCCTCTTGCTGCTGCTGTCCAACCTGCAAAATCCTCAGTCCCTGGACTGCTGAGCACAGGTTGCTCAGGGAGGTAGCTGAGGCCCCAGCCCTGGAGATATTCAAGGTGAGGCTTGACAGGGCTCTGGGTGACCTGATCTAGTTGAGGATGACTGCAGAGGGGGTTGGACTGGATGACCTTTGAAGGTCCCTTCCAACCCAAGTCGTTCTGTGATTCTAAGACCTAGAGCAGCAGGCAGTGGCGGCAGCGTGGTTGAGAGGCAGCTGCAGCCCTGGTTTAACTGCAAGCACAGAGCCTTGTGTGGCAGGGCCAGTGCTGAGGAGAGCTTGCTGCAAAAGCTGGTGACCCTCACCCGTGGCAAAAGTTGGCACCTGAGGGCATCACAACACCTGGGCAAAGAGCAGACCTGTGGGAGCTAAGGCAGGCGTGGGTGGGAGGTACTTGTGCTCGGACAGGGATGTGTATTTATCCACCTCAAATATTGGCCCTCACAGTGCCTGGTCTTGGGTAAGGTATGTGGCACAGGCTGGATGCACAGATGTGGGTGGCAGGCTCACCCACCCCTTGCACTGTTGAGATGCCACTGGGAAACACACATGTGTGCCTCTGCTCCCCTGATTAGCTCTGGTGGACTCAGCAGAGCAGGCACAGACTTATGGCAAAGTCTCAAGCCTGGAGATTGGTGGCCAGTGCCATCCTGGGGCAGAGGTAGAACTAAAATGACACTGGAAACACACACATGTGGCTCTGCTCCCCTAAGTAACTCTGGTGGACTCAGCAGAGCAGGCACAGACTTATGGCAAAGTCTCAAGCCTGGAGATTGCTGGCCAGTGCCATCCTGGGGCAGAGGTAGAACTAAAATGGCACTGGATGCTAAAAGACACCATCAGGAGTCCCTTCCTCCTTCCAAAGGGAGTGGTAGTGTTAAATCTTCACCCAAGTGGAGGGCTCAGTCTGTGTAAGAGCAGGTGCTGTGATTTCAGCTCCTCACCAGGATGATGCAGAGGAGGAGAGCATCCAAGGCTCTCCCTGACTCCTCCACTTAAGCCAGCTGAAATTAAAAATTGGTGGGGAATGTGCTAGGCTTACTGAAGGGAGCTGGAGCCATATGTTTTGCTGCATTCCTGGGTACTCCTACCACTAAACATGCTTGTTTATACAGTATTCCCCCGACATGAAAGCTGAGATAAATCCAGCCTGTGAAAATTAATAAGAAGTAAATTTCTCTGGTGGTCGGGGCCAGAGGAAGCTGGCCTAAGCGTTCAGGTATTCAGACAGCTGATTTTTGTACATCAGCTCTCAAGTGAGGTATGCACTTCTGCAGAGAGGGTTGTGTAGTCTACGAGTCCGTGGAGTGTAAGAGGCTGTTGAGGATGTTGGACACCCTGGCAGCAAGGGAGCTTGGGAGGAGGGGGAGAAAGTTTACCAAGTTCATGTCCCAAGTGCTCCTTCTTAGCACTTTACGCTTTCAAACTGCAGTGTAAACATTTAATCCTCCCTGCTCCCTGGTTTCAGCTTGTTGAAAGGAAGAAAAGAGCTCTTTGCTGTGCAGGAAGCCAAGGGCGTGCTGCAGATCGCAACGTGCGAGTGCCTGGCTCCTGGCTGCAGGCTCGAGCCCTTCTGATGGCCTTTGAGAGGTTTCACACGTACAAGAAGTGCATTGTCTTATTCCTTGTCAAAGCACAGATTGTCTCATGAGCCTCTCCTGCTTTCTCCCAGCTCTCCTCGATTGCTGCCTGGCTTGACATAATCTATTCCATAGTCACAGCCTCCGTTATGGGGCAGCCAGGCGATAATTCCTGGCCAGGATTCCCATCTGGTTTTATAGATGAGGAATTCACAACTGCATGGTTCTCTTTATCAGCTGCATGCAAACTGTGCAGGCTGTCTTGTAGCCCCCAGAACTTCATAGAGTCATAGGATCAGTCAGGGTTAGAAGGGACCACAAGGATCATCTAGTTCCAATCTCCCCTGCCATGCCCAGGGACACCCTACCCTAGAGCAGGCTGCCCACAGCCTCTGCCAGCCTGGCCAAAAACACCTCCAGGGATGTGACCCCAACCACCTCCCTGGGCAACCCATTCCAGCCTCTCACCACTCTCATGCTCAACAACTTTCTCCTCACATCCAATCTGAATCTCCCCACCTCCAGCTTGTTCCATTCCCCCTAGTCCTCTTCACTCCCTGAGAGCCTAAAAAGTCCCTCCCCAGCTTTTTTGTAGCCCCCTTCAGATCCTGGAAGGCCACAAGAAGGTCACCTGGGAGCCTCCTCTTCTCCACACTGAACATCCCCAACTCTTTCAGTCTGTGCTCACAGCAGAGGTGCTGCAACCCTCTGAGCATCCTTGTGGCCCTTTTCTGGACATGCTCCAGCATCTCCACATCCCTCTTGTAAAAGAGCTCAAAAAATGGATGCAGTACTCCAGGTGGGCTCTCAGCAGAGCACAGCAGAGGGGCAGAATCACCTCGCTGGCCCTGCTGCCCACACTGCTCCTGCTGCAGCCCAGCCTCTGCTTGCCTTTCTGCCCTGCAAGTGCACACTGCTGCCTCATGCTGAGCTTCTCCTCCACCAGCACCCCCAAGTCCCTCTCCTCAGTGTTGCTCTCCAGCCAGTCCCTGCCTAGCCTGGATTTGTGCTTGGGGTTGCCTCGACCCAGATCCTTCACCTGTCTCTTTTAGCTCTTTTGTCTCCCAGTGCCATTTGGATTTCATTCCAAACAACAAAGGACTTGCCCAGGAATGCTTTTCGGCTTGCGGAACGCCGCAGAGCTTTGTGTCAGCCTTCCCCATCTATGGAAATTCCAGTTCGATATGGGCAGAGGAAATTTAACTGTGGCACTGGAAATAATAAGTCCTGTGACAGAAAACGATGCTGTTTATTCTCTTCCCTGCCCTTGCAGCAGATGCAGGGCTCAAAGGCGTGCCAAGGGTAAAGGATCCTGTGTGCATGCTCGGGGTGGAGCTGGTTTTAGTTCCACAGCCACCATGGGCCAGACCAACAGTGGGTCTAGGCAGAAGGTTTCAAAGCTTTTCCATATGACTAGGAAGTCAGGAGCTGACAAATTCCCCCAGTGTTTATAATTAAAACCCAGAAGGAGATATTAAACAGTTTCTGGGTTTCTATGTTGTGGTCAATATTAAGATTTATTCGCTTGAGCGCCGATATTGGCTGAGGGGAAGCTAAGCTTGAATTTTTCCCCTAAGGCCTACCAAGTCTGGATGCTGACTGGAAACAGAAGCTTGCATGGCATAGACAATCCAGCTGCAACTTTTTTTTTTCCCAAGGAGAGGACTTAATTTCTTTCATGTTCTGAAAAGGAGACTGGATGAGGCACTGAGTGCCATGCTTTGTGTAGGTAGGAGGTGCTAGGTTGGACTCCATCATCTTGAAGGTCTCTTCCAACCTCTTCTGTGGCTCCAAAGTTTGTTCTCCTGCTTGTTACACAAATGAGTGTTAGTGTTAATTTAAAGAGCCTTTTAATTGCAGGTGTGCCTCTCTGACACACAGCTTTGGGGAGTTAGGGAGTATCTGGAAATGCCTATGGGAGGGAAGGTTGTGAGTTGAGTGGGTGCAGCAGAAAAAAGTCTTGCAGTGTCCTTCTGTCGTGTCTCCACCTCAGACTGTGACAGCATAGCTTGCTGAAGCCCGTGGTTGGCATCATCCTTGGATCTATCCACTCCTTGACTGTCTTCAGAGTTACAGCAGACATTCTGATGATTTTTCTGACATGGATTACTTCTCCCTGTGAAGCAAGGAAGTGCAACTGAGCTCATTCCAGGTCGCCACTGCTTCTCACTTTTGTGGGTAGAAGGTTCAGGGTTTCAAAACATCAGGTGCCTGAAAGTAGAGAGTTTGAGCCAGGAAAGGCAGAGGCCAGGGCCTAATTTCACCAAGCAACACAGGATGTGGCTACCACTCCTACATACTGGAGTGAGTCCAGAGGAGGACCACGAAGATGCTGAGAGGGCTGCAGCAGCTCTGCTCTGAGGACAGGCTGAGAGAGTTGAGGCTCTGCAGCCTGGAGAAAGAAGGCTGCCAGGAGACCTTGGAGTGGCCTTGCAGTATCTGAAGGGAGCCTACAGGAGGGCTGGGGTAGGACTATCCACAAGGGCTTGTAATGACAGGACAAGGAGGAATGGGTTTAAACTGGCAGAGGGGAGATTGAAACTGGATGTTAGGAGGAAGTTGTTTGCAGTGAGGGTGGTGAGACACTGGCACAGGTTGCCCAGGGAGGTTGTGGCTGCTCCCTGCCTGGAGGGGGTGAAGGCCAGGTTGAATGATGCTTTGGGTGACATGTTCTAGTGGGAGGTGTCCCTGCCTATGGCACAGGGGGGTTGGAACTGGCTGAGCTTTGAGCTCCCTTCCAACCTAACCCATTCTGTGATTCTATGATATACAGCTCATGCATTGATGGCTGCTTCAGGCTGCTGCCTGACTTCTGTGCACTGCTGAAGATCTGAACACTGCTATTTTTGTAACAGTCTCCATGAAACTAATCTCTTGCAGATGCTGGCTTGAGGCTGGCAGCATCCTTCGTTTCCAGGCTTGAGGTACTAATAAAACCCTTCAGTCTGCTTTCCATTCAGATGTGAGCAAGCCTTTCAGCTTGACATGAGCCACCTCTTCGATTCGTCTTTTGGCAGTGGCCAGGGTGGGGCTAGCTCAGCTTTCAGGGCTCTAGACAAAGCAGTGTTCCACGGAGCAGCCCAATCACCCACCGGGCAGCCAGATCCAGATGCCTCCCTTTGGCAGCTGGGAGCCTGTCAAATGCCACGGTTGGACCAACTTCAGGCTTCTTAGTGGCTGAGCAAAAGGACTGAGCTGTGAGCTGAATGCCTAACGCCCGAGGGACAATTGCTGTGCTTGTGCTCAGCTTGGGCACGCCGAGTGCCACCTGCAAGGAAACCTGCTGTAGCCCAAGGCCCCTGGCTTAGCTTTCAAGGCTTCCGTTGGTTTTGTGCTCCTCTGCTGTAGCATCCACCAGCTGCTTGGAAGGGGAATGTTCTGGAAGCGCAGTGACGCCTTGCTTGTTCTCTTGGCTCAGGAAAATGCCTGATGGCCTGGGAGCTCATGCTCCCAGAAAACAAGGAGGGCTTGTTAACAGAGTCTACCAGCAGCCAGTTGCCTTAACACTGACATTTTTTACTGTTCCCTTATATGTCTTCTACTAAGAGGTGACCTCATTAATGTTTATAAATACGTGAAGGGTGAGTGCCAGGAGGCTGGAGCCAGGCGCTGCTGGGTGATGCCCAATGACAGCACAAGGGGCAATGGGTGGAAGCTGAGGCAGAGGAAGTTCCAAGTAAACATGAGGGAAAATGCTTGCACTGTGGGGGTGACAGAGCACTGGAACAGGCTGCCCAGGGAAGTGGTGGAGTCTCCCTCTTTGGAGATATGCAAGAGCACTGGAACAGGCTGCCCAGGGGAGTGGTGGAGTCTCCCTCTTTGGAGATATGCAAGAGCACTGGAACAGGCTGCCCAGGGAAGTGGTGGAGTCTCCCTCTTTGGAGATATTCAAGACCTGCCTGGATGCGTTCCTGGTCTAGGAGATCCTGGTCTGGCAGGGTGTTTGGACTGGATGAGCTTTTGAGGTCCCTTCCAGCCCCTGGCGTTCTGTGATTCTGTGGATCTTTGGTAAACACAGAGGCTCTCTTTCTGTGAAGTAATCCAAATGAAAGTCTTTTGAGTTTTGGGTTTTGTGATCCTTTGCCTCCCCCTTTGCAGCACAGGTGAACACATTTATGGGTCTGTGAGGCTGCTGGGGAAGGTAAAAAAAAAAACAAAACATAAAGATCCCTCCCAAGGCTGTTCACCAAGTGAATCATGAGCCTGATTGTGACAATAAATACCATCACAGAGAACATGCAAGGATTTATGCAAAGGTCACATTCACCCAGAAGGTTTCTCTGCTGAAAGAAGCTTGCAGCTGCATTAAGATTAAAGAGTGCCAGAGAACCATAATCTGTGATTTTTTTTTTTTGTTTCACCCTGAGCTGTTTGTCTTAACAGCCCCAGCTGAGGGATGCTAGTGTCAGACTGCCTTGGGGCTGTCATATATGTTTGTAGTGGGTATTTGGCATTCAGGAGTAGTCTCCTCTTGGATATGTTTATCTTGATAGGTCCTAATCCCTTGCAGTGCCCAGGAGGAGATCTTCCTCCTGCTGTTCTGAGAACTGAGGAAAGGAAAGAGTAATGGGAACAGCCCAGACAAATGGCTCAGGTCTGAGTCGTGCCCCCAGAAGGAAAGTAACCTGAATGAGACATTGACCTTCTCACTTGAAAGTGCTTCACATGTGGCTGGCCAGGCTGTGATGTGCTAAGCATTTTATCTGCACCATCAGGCAGCTGCCTGGGTGAAGAGCTGCTGATGGACTCGGGCATAAATCCTTGTCTGAGCTTTCCCTGGTGTGTGTAAGGAGACACTCATGCAGCAGTGTAAGGAGGCACTCAATGTGTGGCAGCATCTCTGGGGCTAATCTTATTAGCCTGCTTCTCCTTTCCTTGATAATATTTTATAGGTGGGCACAGTGCCATGCTTTAGTACTCATTTAATTGGACTAGCAAGAGTTTTGTCTGTAGCCCATAGCTGCGTGGTGCCTTGCTTTGGTCTCTCTGGAGCAGACAGCATGGGCTTTTCTCTGCCTTTGCTGACAGTGAGCCTGGCTCTCTGAGCTTTACGAGGTGTCCAGGGAGGTGGTGGATTCACCCACTCTGGATGTGCTTAAGGGTCGTGTGGATGTGGTGCTTAGGGCTATGTTTTAAGGTGAATCTTGTAGAGTAGGGTCACAGGTTGGGCTTGGTGATCCTGAGGGGCTTTGCCAACCTGCATGTTTCTGTGATTCAGACTGTGCTCTGGTGTTCTCTGCAGTGGCAGTCCCCACTAGAGGCCATGTAAAAGTGTTGTGGAGGCAGAGAGGGACCTGGAGTGTTGCTGCAGTGAATGCTCCTCAGGAAGCAGTTGTGGTTCTTGTTGCGTCTGCGGACGGCAAATAAATCTTCTGATGTTTGCGTTGCAGAAAACACCAGAGAAAAAGCTCTGAGAGAGTTCAATATAATTTTAATGGCCTTTTGTGATTTCCTACCCACAAGGCATTTAATTTTTTTATCAGAGGAGCTCCACGTTGGAGGTGCACACGTAGCAGATGAGAAGAGATCTTTTCTGCTCTTCTCCTCGGGTTCCCATTGGGAGATGAAAATGCTCAGTGTGACATGGTTTGGTTCTGTGTTTTAGAGAAGCTTCAAGCCATCACCTGGTAAGAAGTGAAGTCTAATGGGGGACTATAGGCAGATCTTTTGACAGCCCAGCAAGGACTCGTTAGCAGATTCTGTGCTTGCAAGCAGTGAGGTTAGGAGCGACCTTCAGACTGGCAGATCTTGCAGCAGGGGTAGCCGTGCTGGGTGCTTGCATCGCCTCTAAACCTGCTCTCTGTTTGCACAGTTCCTGAGCTGGCTTAATCTGGAGAGTCCCAAAGATGCTTGTGGATTGTTGTTAGGAGATGGATTTCCATGTGTGATGGCCTTCAAATAAGGAAAGCTGCCATGAAATATGAGGAGAGAGGAAAGCACCTGGGGCTGGACTGGTGTCATGTTTCTGTTTTACTTCCGAAAAAACCCTCAGCCTGTGCCCAAAATTGCAGAAGATAAAATACCTCAGCTCTGTTTTCTTAGCTTGTGCAAAGCTCCTAGAGGACCTTAGTCAAAGCAGAGCAAATAGTTTTTTGGCAGACAACCCCAAGGTATTTTTTTTGTTGTTTGGTTGGTTTGGTTTCTTTTTCTTTTTTTTTTTTTTTGCCCTTGTTTCATGCAAAAGTGATCTGGTCCTAATAAAGGAGAGTGGTGACCACATTAATATTTCTCTGTGTTGTTTTGACAATAAGGAGAAAACCTGGAAGCAGTGCAGTGATATGCTCAGCTGTAGCCCAGCTAGACAGAGGAGAAGACCAGAGTCCCATGGCAAGGAAGTAATACTTTTTTCTTCAAGTGGCCAAAAGCTTTCATTTTTGAGTCTCCAAAGTTTATTAGTAAGCATAAATTCTTTTTCTTTGCCCCCCTTCAGGAGGTGTTATGGAGCTGGTTGAATGGGTTCTCTATATATGAACAAGGTCTTGTAATGACAGGATAAGGAGGAATGGGTTTAAACTGGCAGAGGGGAAATTGAAACTGGATGTTAGGAGGAAGTTGTTTGCAGTGAGGGTGGTGAGACACTGGCACAGGTTGCCCAGGGAGGTTGTGGAGCACAGAATCACTGAACATGATCTTTGATCACATTTGGTGATTCTGTGCTCCACAACCTCCCTGGGGGTGTTCAAAGGCAGGTTGGATAAAGCCTTCAGCGACCTGTTCTAGTGGGAGGTGTCCCTGCCCATGGCACAGGGGTTTGGAACTGAATGAGCTTTGAGCCCATTCTATGATCCAGAGACACCTCAGTCAAAAGATGTCACATACTAAGATATGTAGATTTACAAAGTAAAGCCTCTAGGTTAAGAGAGAAGCCTCCACGAGGTTGCCAGGTGCTATGCTAGAGTAGAGTATGTCCAGCTCCAGTGGCCTGATGGTGCAGGTGGCTTATCAGGTGTGCAGAATGGGGGCAGCCTCTTAAGCCACTTCCATGCCCATCAGTGCTTGTTTTTGCAGGTGCACAGCTTGTGCCAAAGGCTGAAAAAAAAATGTGCCTGAGCCACACAGGCAAAAAAAAAAGTACTTTAAATCTTCTTTTGCATTTCTTTTTTTTTTTTTTTTTTTTCTTTTGTGTGTGTCTCTGGTACCCAAATTCCATTGACGGATGCTTGTGAAAGAAAAACCACCACAAGAGCTCCCTTGAGAAAGAGGCTTTTAAGCAGTGACCTTCTTCTGAACTTTGTCTTGGTTTCCATTGGCCCTCAAGCTTGGAGCAGTTTGAAACTTCCTGGCAGCTTATCCATTGCCTCAGCACTGGGGTTTTCGCTTTGCCTTCACTGCCCAGTCAGTGGACAGCGAGCAGGAATGTGCTCGTGGAGGGCCTTGCTCTGCTGGGTTTAGGTCTCCAGTGAGCCCAATCTCTTTGGTGATGTCAGTGTTTGCAAGCTGATGGCAGCACTGCAGGGGAAGGTGCCTTATGGCAGAGGCAGGCTGTAGAGGTTAGGTTTGGCACCGTTTCCATTTGGTGACTGAATTGGTGATTTCAGAGTCTCTGTGGAGCTGGGGATAGATCCCAGTGCCGGGGGCAGCAGGTGGGTGCTCCATCTGCAACTCACAAGTGAAAGGTATTTGCCACTTAGCTGAGCTCTGGTGTCTGCCTCTTCTGACCCTCATGCTGAGTGACTCCTGTGAAGGGTGGAAACAGCAATAAAAGTGGATTTAGGATGAAAAGATTCAGTTCTGCCATGTGGTCTTGTAGAAGAGCCATCAGTTTTCCTGCATGGATTACTGGGAAAAGGGCTCTTCCAACATGGGTGATTCTATGAGGTGCCTGTACTAGTTCCTATCTGTAAGTCTTCTGTTCTCCAGTCTTTCTCACAGCTCCTGAGTAGCATACAATCAGATCTCATAACACAGCAGAGTTAGGTCAGGACACTGCTTACGTGGAGCCCTCTGTGGGGTCGAAAGCACACCCAGCAAGGAGTTTGTTTTAGGACTTACTAACTGGCCTGCTGCCCTGGAAGGCAGTGCTGTAGTGTAATCATCAGGATGCCTTCTAAAAACAGACCTGAAGGAGTACAAAGGAAAGCTCTTCGCAGCTGACAGCAATACATTTTCCCAAGTGTACACAACTGAGAGAGGTTCAGTTCTGTTCTGTTCTGTTCTGTTCTGTTCTATTCTATTCTATTCTATTCTAATACAAGGCTGAGTTTGGCGGAGCAGTCCAGCACTCTGCTCTGTTCTACTCTGCTCTGTTCTACTCTGTTCTATGCTTATTCTATTCTATTCTATTCTATTCTATTCTATTCTATTCTATTCTATTCTATTCTATTCTATTCTATTCTATTCTATTCTATTCTATTCTATTCTATTCTATTCTATTCTATTCTATTCTATTCTATTCCAAGACTGAGTTTGGCAGAGCAGTCCAGCACTCTGCTCTGTTCTATTCTGCCTGTTCTGTTCTACTCTGTTCTATGCTACTTCACTTCTATTCTATTCTATTCTAATACAAGGCTGAGTTTGGCAGAGCAGTCCAGCACTCTGCTCTGTTCTA
>VWZI01007565.1:2058394-2096120 GCA_013396835.1 Psilopogon haemacephalus
AAAAAGCCCAGACCAATCTAAACAGGGTGTCAGTAAGTGAAAGCCCTTTAGGGGATGTGGTCTGGGGCAGCACTACTAATGTGGGTAATGTTCATCTATTGATCTGCTAGCGGATCCGTGTAGAACCTGAAACATCCTGGCTGCTTTGGGGGTTGGTTTTGAAACCGAAAGACAGATCAAGACCTCGCTGTAGCTGAGGTAGCCACTGTAGCCCACCCAGGGAGGTGGCTGGGAACACATCCCTGGAGGTGTTTGCAGCCAGGCTGGCAGAGGCTGTGGGCAGCCTGATCTAGGGCAGGGTGTCTCTGGGCATGGTAGGGGGGTTGGAACTGGCTGATCCTTGTGGTCCCTTCCAACCCTGACTGATTCTAGGATTCTATATGGACCACAGAAAGAGTGATGGCCCATTGGAATGGGCTACCCAGGGAGGTGGTGGAGTCCCCATCCCTGGAGGTGTTTTTGGCCAGGCTGGCAGAGGCTGTGGGCAGCCTGCTCTAGGGTAGGGTGTCCCTGGGCATGGCAGGGGGGTTGGAACTGGCTGATCCTTGTGGTCCCTTCCAACCCTGACTGATTCTAGGATTCTATGATGCTGTAAAAAAAAAACCCAACAGAAAAAAACCCCTGAAAACTCCAATTCCTGCCTTAAGGAGTTTACACAAGGGTTGGCATATCACGACTTAACTAATTGAGGCTCTCTTTCACAATTTTTTCTGGCTCTCTACCAAAGACAAGAAAAAGTTTCTTAAGGCAAAGCCAGGCCTTGAGAGAACACCACGGAGGAATTTAAGCACACATCTCCCATTAAAGTTAATGAAGGAAGTGTTTAAAGCCACCTAAAGTCTTGTTGTTTGGTTGTTTTAAACTTCAACTGACTTATTTTCTCCCCACCCCAAACTCATCGTTACCTTCACTGTGCCCCAGTTCTGGATGAAGGTTGGTGGCTATGAAAGGATCTACCTGCCAGACTGCTGCAGCATTCTGTGACTTTCATTTCCTGCTTGACATTTGGTAGCTGGTGGGGGATATTTGCAAGGGCTGTCTTCCTGCTGAAAAATGGAGGCTACTCATTAGTGAAGTCAGCTTCTAATTGTTCTTTTGTGTGTTATAAAGGCAGATCTTGTGTGGCTGCCAGTTCCTCTACCCTGGCTGCTGGACTCTTAGCTCATTTTTATAGTCCTCTGAGAGCTTGTGTTGTCTGGTAGGGCCAGCCAAGCGAGATGCTCAGGAGGCTGGATTACATCTCCTGTTCCCTGCACACTCTTCCTCCTCCTCCTCCTCCTCCCACTGTGTTCTCTGCACAATACTGCTGCTGCTCGAGGTTTGTGGTCCTTTGAGGTTGGCTCAGTCAGGGCAATGTCATCTGTCATTTAGCCAAAGGGGTTATAGGTTGGACTCAGTGAACTCCGAGGTCTTTTCCAACCTGGTGAATCAGTCAGGGTTGGAAGGGACCACAAGGATCAGCCAGTTCCAACACCCCTGCCATGCCCAGGGACACCCTACCCTAGATCAGGTTGTCCACAGCCTCAGCCAGCTTGGCCTTAAATACCTCCAGGGATGTGGCCCCAAACACCGCCCTGGGCAACCCATTCCAGGCTCTCAGCACCCTCATGCTCAACACCTTCCTCCTCACCTCCAGTCTGAATCTCCCCACCTCCAGCTTTGCTCCATTCCCCCTAGTCCTGTCACTACCTGAGTGCCTGAAATGTTACTCTGGGGCAAATCCTCTCAACAAAACAACATTTTTCTTTTTTTTCTGTCTGGAACAGAACTGTTCTCTAAAAACCCTGCACCTTCAATGCCTTTCCAAACAGAGGAAGCCTTCTTAATGCAATCCCCTCTCTCTCTCTCTCTCTCTCCCCCTGTGTAGCAGGACATGCTCAAGAGCCCCTTCCCATCTCTAAAGTGTTTTATCAGTACTTGCTTTTGCCATCAGCACAGCCATTAGGAAGAATAACAGACTTTTATTCTCTATTGAACCACGGTCGGTCGTTCCCCACGCTAAAAAGGCAGGATGTAGAAGGCTGAAGAGTTTAACTATCGATCGGGAGGGGCTGTAGTGCTTTCAGCTGAGCCCTCAGTGCTCTCTTGTATTGGAAATGCATTGAACTGTCAAGCTACATAGATCAATGAATAGATGCTGGAATCGTTAAGTGGAAGAATCCTCGTTCTCAGTGGTGAAATATCATAAAAGCGTGGGGCTAATTGATTTTTAACGTTTGGGTGGGTTAGAAATGCTGCTGCTGCTGCTGCTGAATTACCATCATGGGTCTTGATTTGCTGGAACATTCACTGGTGGAAGTAGCTCTGAGGTGAAGGACTCTCCTTTCCCTTCTTCTTGCTGTAGGAACAGGACTGATAATCACTGCCTGCCATTGTAAAGGGTGAGTGCCAGGAGGCTGGAGTCAGGCTTGGTGATGCTCAGTGACAGGAGAAAAGCCTGGATGGAGCACTTAGTGCCATTGGATAGGGCTGGGTGATAGGTTGGACTTGGTGAGCTTGGAGGTCTCTTCCAACCTGGCCTGGCCTGGCCTATCCTATCCTATCCTATCCTATCCTATCCTATCCTATCCTATCCTATCCTATCCTATCCTATCCTATCCTATCCTATCCTATCCTATCCTATCCTATCCTATCCTATCCTATCCTATCCTATCCTATCCTATCCTATCCTATCCTATCCTATCCTATCCTATCCTATCCTCTCATCTCCTCTCATCTCCTAATAGATGGAAGCTGAGGCATAGGAAGTTCAAGGAAAGCATGAGGAGGAATTTTTTCCCCTGTGATGGTGCCAGAACACTGGAGGAGGCTACCCAAGGGGGTTGTGGAGATATCCAAGACCCACCTGGACACATTCCTGTGTGATCTGGTCTAGGTGATCCTGCTCTGCAGGGAGTTGGACTGGATGAGCTTTCGAGGTCCCTTCCAGGTCCTGACATGCCCCTTTACTCTGCTCTCTGGAGACCCTACTGGTAGCACTGTGTACTGGAGCCCCCAACACAAGAAGGACATGGAACTGTTGGAGCTAGTCCAGAGGAGGCCACCAAGATGCTGAGAGGGCTGCAGCAGCTCTGCTATGAGGACAGGCTGAGAGAGTTGGGGCTCTGCAGCCTGCAGAAGAGAAGGCTGCCAGGAGACCTTGGAGTAGCCTTCCAGTAGCTGAAAGGGGCTACAGGAAGGCTGGGGAGGGACTATTGACAAGGTTCTGTAATGAGAAGGAATGGGTTAAAAGTGGCAGAAGGGAGATTGAAAGTGGATGTTAGGAGGAAGTTGTTTGCACTGAGGGTGGTGAGACACTGGCACAGGTTGCCCAGGAAGGTTGTGGAGCACAGAATCACCAAATGTGATCTTTGTGGCTGCTCCCTCCCTGAAGGCCAGGTTGGATGAGTCCTTGAGTGACCTGTTCTAGTGGGAGGTGTCCCTGCCTGTGGCACAGGTGGGGTTGGAACTGGCTGAGCTTTGAGCTCCCTTCCATCCTGAACCGTTCTATGATTCTATGTTTGCAGCAGCAGAAGCCAAGCAGAGAGCCACCCCCATGCCTGTGTAACATGCCTGTTTCCTTCCTTCTCCCTTCCCTTCAGCCACCCAGTGTAAACACGGAGCCATTTATGACACCTGTGGCCCGGGATGTGTCAAGACCTGTGACAACTGGAACGAGATTGGCCCCTGCAACAAGCCCTGCGTGGCAGGCTGCCACTGCCCAGCAAACTTAGTTCTCCACAAAGGCAGATGCATCAAGCCAGTCCTGTGCCCGCAGCGATGACCTTCCCTTCTCTTCCCTTCCCTTCCCACGGACACTAACTTGGATGCTCACAGCCAGTGAAGGACTCCAGCTACTCACAGAGTGTAGTGTGCTCCCATGTGTGTGTTTCTGTATGTCTCTGTGCATGCACACAGCACCTAGAACGCTCTGGAGGTGATAACTGTGTGGGTCTGGACCCACAGAGCTCTACACAAGTGCCCTAAAGGCAAGTCCAGCTCATATGTTGATATATGCCCACGCACACAAATCTCCATAATTTCTACATATCATAAAAGGATGAATTATTATATGTATATTTTTTGCTATAAAGTTTATGTATTATTATTATTGTTATTATTATTATTAATTATTATTATTGTTTCTAGGATCCCTGATCTGTAAGCCATTGTATAAATAAAACCAGGCAGTTCTAATATAACAGAGCGGCACGAAAAGCTTGGATCACTCTGCCCTTGCCTAGCTTTGGCATTTCCAAGGAGACCTTTTGAGGGCCAGGGCACTGCCAGGCTGGATTAATTTGGACACAGGGGCTTGGATTTGGAGTTGTAGAGGGGAACACATTTCTCTGCAGACGGAGGATTTCTCTCGGAGCCGCGCGGCGATTGGTGACAGTGCTTAATCAGGCAGGGGAAAGCTGGGGATTGGCTTTTTTATCCTTTGCTGAAATATCCATGAGGAGCTGTTTCCAAAGCTGGCCTGGCCACCTGCCAGCACAGGGAGATTTCGTTCTGGCAAGGCACCAAGGAGTCAGAGGGGCCAGATCCTCAGAAGCGTTCGGCATCCAGCAGCTCGCTTTGAAAACGCGACCACTTCCCAGCTCATATCCCAATGCCTCAGCTCCCTTGTTGTCTTTGGCAGGAGCTCTGAATGCACAATAAGGAGCTAGAAGCAAATATTCCTATATGTATTAGCCCCCCCCTTAACATGTTGGAAACTGATGGGTTTGTTTCATATTTCCTTCCCCCCNTCTAAGGATGTCAAATGCTAATTGGAGAAGTGCAGCTTATTTCTTCACTGGTCTTTTGCTTGAGGTTTGCAGATGTGCCTTGAAACATGAAATAATGCTGGGTTTAGTAACTCATTTGAATTTATCAGCGTGGCTGAGGAGACAAATTCCATCTCATCAAACCCCCCCCAAAAAAAGCTCCTCTAAGAACTCATCTAAGGATGTCAAATGCTAATTGGAGAAGTGCAGCTTATTTCTTCACTGGTCTTTTGCTTGAGGTTTGCAGATGTGCCTTGAAACATGAAATAATGCTGGGTTTAGTAACTCATTTGAATTTATCAGCGTGGCTTAGGAGACAAATTTCCTCCCATCAAAATCCCCTGAAAAACTTCCCCCCAAAGCCCAGCTGAGGATGTCAAATGCACTTCTCCAATTAGTGCAGTTTATTTCTTCGCTGGTCTATTGCTCGAGGTTTGCAAACGTGGGCTGGGTGAAGCTTCCAGAAGTCTCCCAGAGGAGAAGAAATAATGCTGAGTTGAGTAACTCTTTGAATCTATCAGCATGGCTTAGGAGACAAATTGCATCCCATCAAGACTTTCCAAAAAACCTCTCCCCAAAAACCCAGCTGAGGATGTCAAATGCTAATTGGAGAAGTGCAGTTTATTTCTTTGCTGGTCTATTGCTCGAGGTTTGCAAACGTGGGCTGGGTAAAGCTTCCAGAAGTCTCCCAGAGGGGAAGAAATAATGTGGGATTTAATTGGAAACTGGTTTAAAAAAAAAATAAACAAAACCATGCAACTTTCTCAAGCCTGAAGGGAGGGGGAGCTGCTTTTCTTGGTTTTTCTTCCAGTAGAAATCCCCTTGTAGAGCGTGATGGAAGGGACTCTGGAGCTGACAACAACCTCTGGTTTGGGTTTGTGATGAAGTAACATCCTCCTACACAGCCACTTCCATTCTGCCCTGCATTGAAATTGCACTTTGTAAAGCTCTGAACCTTGAATTCTTGACTCTCCAAGGCTGAGTTTACAGGGAGTGAGTGCAACAAACCTGTCTGTGATCCCCTGGGCTGGGAGGAAGATGCTGAATGAGCTTTTTTGGCTTAGGCACCACACCAGCCAGGAAATGTTGTTCCACCAACAGTCTTACCAAGAGCTGGGCAAATCAGGCCAGGAGCATGCTTTGAAAGCTCACCCAAATCTGAAATAAAGCTCAGTCTGATGGTTTTATGTCCACTTTTTGTTCCTTTTCCTTGGTTAGGAAAAAAAAAAAAGAAGAAAGAAAAGAAAGAAAAAAGAGAGAAGGAAAAAAAAAAGAAAAAAGAGAGAAGAAAAAAGAAAGAAGAAAGAAAGAGAAAAAAGGGGGGAAAAAAAAGAGGGAAAAAAAAAAGGAAATAATTGGCTTTTCCTGGCAGAAAAGGTTTCAAAGCCACACACAAAAGTGCTCTGGGGAGCAGAATTCAAGTGTGCAGATCCTGTCAGAGCAGGCAACTTTGAAGAGCTTTATGTGGCTCGTGTGATAATTGCCCGGCAAAGATGAAGTTTGGAGCAATTGTGGTTGGTCCAAGGAGTTGAAATTGAGCCTGGCAGTCACTAAAACAGTTTGAGGCATCAGCTGGGACAGAGAATGTTTCAGCCTGTGAGCTTTTGGTGCTCAGATGTGGGGTCTAAAGCCTTTGAAAGGTTGCTTTGCCTAGCTCTTCGTTTGGGACAGGCTTTCATCAGGGAGAGGCTTTCCTGACTTACTGCTCAGTGTTTCCAGAAGAAAAAGCCAGGCAAAGGGAATGGCATACAAGGATGGGGCACAGAGTTGTCCTTCCCTTCTCTTCTCCCCTCTGGTGAAGGTGAGTGCAAGGTGCAGCCATAGCTTTACGTAGAGGGCTTTACAGACTGACCTTTTGCAGAGTGCTTTGCACGGGTGCCTCTCACAGCTGAAAGTGCTCTGACTCAAAAGTGGCCAGGACAGAGTAGCAAAGATGTCCTGGAAAAGACCCAAGTTGCAATCCACAGCCTCGGGATGGTGTTCATCCTTGACCCTCCAAACACCAACTCCTCCTGCCCCTGCTCCACCCACTGCCCCCTCCAGGGTATGATTTATGGGGCCTGACAGCAACAGCAGCCAGCCTATGAAGCTCTCTTTCACTGCTCCATAGATCCAACTGAACTATAAATGCCCTGGGATGGAAGCAGAGGTACCAAGTGGGAAACTTGCTCAAGGCATGGTGGACAGGCAGAGCTGCAAGGGTAATAAGAAGAGGCACAAGGAAAAGAAGGTGAGAGGCTGCACCGTGGCAGCCTGGAGGCTCAGACTCTTCCTCTTCTGCTGCCTTGCACATCACAGCAGCAATCCTTCCCTTCCTGCTCCTGTGCAACCTCTGCTGAGTTGGGCAGCTGCTGCTCCTGACCCCAAGCCCTTCTGTGATTCCACCAACAGCAATTTTGGTTGCTGTTTTCTGGGCGTGCAGCAGATGGTGCTTCACAAATGTGCTTTCCAAGCAGTGTTTGAGAACGGCAAAGCCTGCTGGCTTGAAATGTCATCCTGCTTCCTAGGATTGTAAAAAAAATAATAATTTAAAAAAAAAAAATTCTAATCCCAGCAGTTTTGCATGGAAGGTTCCTCCATAGGATGGGCTTCATTCAACAGGCACAGTGTGCACAGTGTTGGAAAGGTGGGGATACAGCAACAGCTGTTCCAAAGCAGCCTGTAAGGAACTCTGTGTTTTGGAAAGGAGTTAGGCAGTACCAGTATATTTATTTTGTTTATTTTTAATCTGTCTCTGTCCTTTACCTTCATCCCCATCCCCATTTACTTCACTTGGGTCCAAGGTCCCAAGTGCTACTTTCCACAAGCGTGTAAGAACATGAAGAATATAATGCGATGAGGATGATGAAGAACATGATGTGCTGAGTCTGACGCTCCTGAACTCAACATTCATTACCTGCCAAGGGAAAGAAAGCTTCTTCCCTTGCTGGCACCAACAGATGAGATGTTCTGTGGCTCTGGGCAACCCTTTCCCAGCGTGGGTGGGACCTGTCTCAGAAGCCAGAGCAGAACTTGCATCACTGTTCCCCCCGCCATGGAATCTTATTAGTGAGATAAGCAAGGTGCTGTGAGTGAGCCTGAGCTGCTATTTACATTCTGCACTGTCACAACACCAAGATATATCTCGAATATGGCAGCTGTCATTGTACAGAAGCATAAACTACTGTGAGCCAAGGGAATGGGAGGAGGGGAGGTGTGGGGGCAATGAGTCAGAAAGCTAAAGAGAATTTCCTGACATGCTTAGCAAGGTTTTAAGTGAGCTTTACTTCTTTTGAGGTTTGGGTTTTTTTTACCCCAGAAGGCATAATTTCTTTTTACACTTCCAGCTTTGCTCCATTCGCCCTAGTCCTGTCACTCCCTGATAGCCTAAAAAGTCCCTCCCCAGCTTTTTTGTAGGTCCCCTTCAGATCCTGGAAGGCCACAATAAGGTCACCTTGGAGCCTCCTCTTCTCCAGATTGAACAGCTCCAACTGCTCATCACTGTAAAGAAAACATTAACTATAAAGCTGTTGCAGTGTGTACACAGGAAAACAGAGCAAATGTTCCCTGGAATACTGGAGGGATGGAAAAAAGTACTGAAGCACTCAGCACTGCTACAGGGAGCATCGATAAGCCAGAGGGACCTGGACCAGGTGGAGAGCTGAGCTCAGGTGAACCTCATGAGGTTCAACAAGAGCAAGTGCAGGGTTCTGCACCTGGGCTGGAACAGCCCTCACTGTAAATACAGGCTGGGGGGAGGAGTTGAAGGAGATCAGCCCTGAGAAAAGGGACTTGGGGGTGCTGCTGGGTGAGAAGGTGTCTGTGAGCAGAGTTTTTGCTTGCAGCTCAAAAGGCCAATGGCAGCCTGGGCTACATCAAAAGAAGTGTGGCCAGAGATGGAGAGAAGGATTCTGTCACCTCGGTCTGGTGGGACTTTACCTGGTTTGCTGCATCCAGCTCTGCAGCCCTCAACAGCGGGAGGACATGGACCTGATGGAACAGGTATGGAGGAGGACCATGAAAATGATGAGGAGGTAGGAGCACCTCTGCTACAAGGATGGGCTGAGGGTGTGCAGCCTGGAGAAGAGAAGGCTCTGAAGAGACCTAAAAGCAGCCTGCCAGTACCCAACAGGGGCTATGAGAAGGCTGCAGAGGGACTGCTTGCAAAGGCCTGCAGTGGTAGGACAAGGAGCTTCAAACTAGAGAAGAACAGATTTAGACTGGATGTGAGGAACAAGTTCTGCACCATGGGGGTGGTGGAACACTGGAACAGGTTGCCCAGGGAGGTAGTTGAGGCCCCATCCCTGGGGATATTCAAGGTGAGGCTGTGCAGGGCTCTGGGCAACCTGCTCTAGTGGAGGATGTCCTTGCTGAGTGCAGAGTGGGTTGGACTGGGTGACCTTTGGAGGTCACCTCCAACCTGTTCTATGATTCACAGTCTGCAGCTTGTTTGCAGTGAAGCAAAGAAGGACCCAGTGTGACCCTACTTATACTCAGTGCAGAATGAATTTCTATTTTGGTTTAATTTCCCTGGGAAGAGGTGGTTTTGGTTTTTGTGGGGTTTTTTTTAGTTCTTTCTTGCGCCTGTGATTTGCATTAATCTGTGCAGTGCCCAGATATTGCTTTTCCAAACCTTGGAAAGGATCTAAAGATGCTAAGATCACATCAGCTGCTTGAACACACTGCAGCTTTTCTCTGGTGAGAGGGAGTTGTGCCAGCCCTGAAATGCAGAAGAACAGGAGTGTGTCTCTTGTTATAGCTAATTGTTAGAAGCAGCCTATATTTATTTTTCCCCCCCTCTCCCAATTCTAATAGCATGTATTAAACCGAGCACCTTTTAGAGATGACACCGAAAACTCTCCAGACATCTGGAAAGATGTTTGCAGCAGAGCTTTTGGTCCAAGCCATAGTTCCACAAAACCTAGGAACAATGCAATGCATTCATAAATAGCTGCTGCCATAGCTTCATCTGGTAGTGATTTACATGCAGAAGGTTCCTCTCTGTTCTTGGTGTGCTTTGCTAAGGCTTTTCCTACTAGAGGAAGAGAAGGAGAAGCTAAATTTTGACTCAGAAAGTGTACACAAACTACTACTCTGCTTCCGGTTAGTCTAAGTTCCGGTTAGTCTAAGTCTAAGTTTTGCATCATTTTACTCATCCTTTGTTCTTAACGAAGAAGAAGGAAAAAAAAGATCTCTGTGAGTCTTTTGTTACTTTGTGCAGCCAAACCACTCAGAATTTAGGTCAAGGAGAGTGAATCTGGTCAGAGATCAGTGCCTGCTACTCATCTAGGGGTGGTCAGAGGAGGAGATATTTTTTGTTGTTGTTGTTTTCATCTATTTTTCTCTCTCTCTGACTTCCAGGAAAAGATTAGTAGTGTTTGGTTGTATTTTTTGTTTTCCAACTGGGTTCCCTGTGGCTTCTAAGGGAAGAAGAAGTCCTGAGCCGCTCAGCAGCGCTGTTTTCTGGCAGCTGGCAAAGTTTCCACGCTTCTTTTGGGAGTGACTTTCTTGATGATAAAGCTGTTTTCTCGTGGAAGGCAGCAGGGCAGACTCACTCCTTTGACACCCACTGGAGGGAGCAGTGATAATGTTCTTAAGGCTGGAGATGCTGACTGCATCAGCAGCGCTCACGGCAATCTGGAGCACTAAGAAGAGATTTGAGATCCTGCCTCTCCTAAAGCTCTCTTATCCTCTAAATCGGGCGTCGGAGGGTTCGGCAGCGCTCTGGGTACGCCGGATAAAGCAGCTTGGAAATGAGGGTGATGGTTCCTTTCCGACTTGCCTAACTGCATTGCTGGAAGACTGTACTGAAAGAGCCTTCTCCGTGATAAAATGGGCTTTAGTTACTCCCAGGAATGGCTTAGGCATGGACTATAAGGTGGTTTGTTGTTGGTTTTTTTCTTTTTCAGGGGTAAGATTTGTATGTAATATTGTCAACCTGACCTTCAGAAACTGCTTTGTTGTTGTGTTTTTTTTTTTTTTTGAAGCTGAACTTAGAATGCATTGGGTTGGAAGGGACCCTGAAAATCCATCGTTGTCCAACTGCTCTGCAATAAACCCTGGAATGGGTTGCCCAGGGAGGTGGTTGGGGTCACATCCCTGGAGATGTTTGCAGTCAGGCTGGCGGGGGCTGTGGGCAGCCTGATCTAGGGCATGGCAGGGGGGTTGGAAAAGGCTGATCCTTGTGGTCCCTTCCAACCCTTACTGATTCTATCATTCTAAACAGGGACACTTTGCTGGCTCAGGAATTAACTTCTGTCAGGACCGAGTGTGGACCATTCAGCAGATCTGCACAGCATCTTACAACGAGACAAAACTCTAGGTTGGTAGAGACCTCTGGAGGTTGTGTGGCTCAACCTTTTGTTCAAAGCAGAGCCCTTAAATGGAGTTTTCCAGGTCTCTTTTTCAGCAAGGGCCAGGGACATCTCTGACTGGACCCAAATTATATGGCAAAAGCTTACATCTCTGTCTGCACCCAAATTACATGGCAAAGGCTTACGAGCATGAAGGCAGAGAATATGATAGGTGGGGAAAAGCTGCACTTAGGCATAGTTATAATACAGAGACATCAAGAGAGAAGCCAGTGACACAAATTGGTAGTGTGCCCAGAATAGTCCTGATAAGTGAAAACTGCCTTTAAGAAAGGATCCCATAAACCAAACAGCCCCCAAGGTGTTCAGATTTGGGTTGTTTTTTGGTTTTGGTTTTTTTTCCCAACTCAATCTCAATTTTGACACAAAAAGTGAAGCGTTCTAAAAGGAAATGGCATAATAGCATTTAAAGTGTTCCTTCTCACACAGTTGTGGAAGGAGAACATACAATCATACTCATTTTTCTCTTGATTCTGTGATTCTCTAGCTTTTTTTTTTTTTTTTTTTTTTTTTTTGGTGTGTCCTCCTCACAGGCTCAGCACCACCTGTCAAGCTGAATGAGTGATTTCGCTCTGGCAAGGGAGGTATTTGCAATATATTACAGATATTTACGGTGAAAAGGTAATACAGAAACACCACAGCCCTCCCAGAGGTCAGAGTCTCCAAGAGGGGTTCCACCTTCCACCCCCCACCACTACCCAATCTTATCCCAGGATCTGTCTTATGTGCCAGGTAAGCAAGAGAGGATGGCCAGGATGGGGTTAGAGGCAGAAATTCAGTAGTTGGGTTACACAGATCCAGCTGGAAGCCTTTGGTTCTCTTGGCCACAAGAGCACATTGCTGTCCAACTCTGGTGGCCTTGCAGCAAGGCTGGCTAGACAAGAAGTTTAATACAGCAGCATCCACAGATCTCTTCCTGACTGAGAGGATCGGGAAGCAGACCTGTTGATTAAGGATGTGCCCTCTGGCTTCTTTCCATGTGGCTTCTGCAAAGGCACACCAACAAGACAAGCACCAGGGATTAAAGGCAATGTACTCTCCGTTTGCTCTAGGGTCTCCTTAAGCAGGTCCTCTGCAAGGTTCAAGATGCCCTCTGGTCCTCGTGATAGAAGCTGTGATCGCCTGGACCGTGAGTAGCATTAAGTTGGGTCTACCTTCTGAAGCATATGGGACAAATCCCAGCCCATCACAGGCTCTCTCCATGCCGCCTTTGCCCTCTGCCTCTTTGGCTCTCTCCGCGCCGGGGAGCCTTAGGCCGGGCTCGCCGCGGGCTCTCTCCGCGCCGGGGAGCCTTTGGCTTTGCTTGCCACAGGCTCTACACCAAAGATCTTTCAGCACTGCTCACCGCAGGCTCTCTCTCTCAAGGAGCCTTTGGCTTTGCTCACCATGGGCTCTCTTTACATCGCCTTTATCTTTGGTTGCAAACCTGTTCTAAATTGGTTGGTTTTTTTGGGGGGGCTTTGCTTTTTTTTGGTCGTATTGTATTTCTTGTTGGTTTCCAGTTTCAGCCAAAAATCATTGCCTCAGGAGAAGCTGCAAGTCTCTCATGCCTTTGGCACCGGCACCATAAAGTGCTGTAGGCTTGGAAGAGTGGTAGAGGAAGTCGTGGATGGGTTCCTGAGCCAAGGATGTATGGACTGCCAGTCTGGGGACAAGATTGGTTTTTTTTGCACAGCAAGGATCAAAATGCTGCTGTTTGGAAACCATCTGTGGAAGCGGTTGCCAGGTACTGTCACACTCCTATTTCCTTTGGCAGCTTCGCTTCGAAGCTTCAGAATTTGCATGGAACGAGTGGGGACTGCTGGAGGTGTTTTAAACTGCTGCCTCCACCTGCAGCCCTTGCCCCCCAGCCTGCATCTTGGGGCTGTGTGTGGGGACTGCAGTTCTGGGTTTGCCACTTGTTACTCGGATGCCATTGGCAGCATCACCTGCAGCCGCAGCCCTGCCAGTCCCTCTTTGTGCTCTCCTGTTGTCTGTGGTGTTAATTGCAGTGTGCCACATCGGTGCTGATGGGCACGGAATGAGAGTGGGGAAGTGATTGCTGCTGCTTGCAGCCAGGCTGGCATATTCCATGTGTCAGACTGCTGTGAAGAGCTGAATTTGTTCCTGGAGGGGCCTGAGGAGTGGCAGAGCCAAGGCTAGGGAGGAAGCAGAACCATATGGGCAAAGCAGGACCAGATGGGCAGGCAGAGGAGATGCTGAGCTGAGCTGTGACAAAGGGGATGCAGCATTGTTTCCTTTTGGCAGCAGTGAGCCCCTGACCTGGCTCTGCTGCCCGCTGAGCCCTGGGCTGGAAGAGTGCAGCAAGCCTCTGAGCCACTGCAATGGACATAGGAAAGTGAATGAATGTGGCCAGAGCAGGGACCAAAGTCTCTTTGCAGAAGCGAGGAGTATCTCATGGTATTAATTTGTTCTGCTGGCAGCCTGGAACTTCCCCCGGGTTCTCCCCAGGCTCAGAATGTGTCATTATGACTAAATATGAGCAAGCAGTGTGCCCAAGTGGCCAAGGAGGTCCCTAGTTTTGGGACTGGGGGAAGTGGTGGTTTTTAGCCAGGACATAAGGAGACTCAAGGATGTCCTTATCAACTCTCTAGAACTACCTGTGGTAGCAACGTGGGTGTCAGTCTCCCAGCTAACAAGTGCTAGGACAAGAGGAAACAACCTGAAGTTGTGCCAGGGGAAGTTTAGGTTTGATATTAGCAAAAGTTTCTGCCCACAAAGGGTTGTCAAGCCCTGGAACAGACTGCCCAGGCAAGTGGTGGGCTCACCACCCCTGGAGGTATTTAAAAGACCTTTAAATGTGATGCTGAGGGACACTTAGTGATGGTTGCACCTGACGACCTTGAAGGTGCCTTCCTCTGAGTCGGTTAAACCAGACCTATAACTACTGTGAACTCAGCTCTCCAACGAGCAGCTCTCTCTCTCTCTCTCTCCCTGTTTTCCATGGCAGGAAATTTGTGTCTCTGGTTTGTAATATGTGTATGTACACAGCATAGACATCTGTCAACTGCATATTCATTATCTCACTGCCTCACATCTGCCAGGCAGATTTAATTAAGTGAACGTGCTCCCAGCCCTGGCGAGACTTTCCGTGCATGTGAGATGCATCAAACCCCAAACATGGTCTTGGCAGCCAGAAAATGAAGGAGAAAATGAAGCTGGGGGGAAAAAGCAGGAGGTAAGAGATGTTGGGGTTTTGGGGTTGTTTTTTTTCTTTTGTATTTCCAGGTTGGCCCTTCCCAAAGGCTGTGCCTCTAGGCTTGCAGAAGTGCTTGCAGGCTGTGCACCGCTGTGCTGCTGGAGACCAGTTGGGCAGTTGGAAACATTTCACTGCTTATTATCTGCCATTTCCTTCTCTTGGGTGATTCTTTAAAGAAGTGCAGCTGAATCTCAGGGGTTTCCTCTATTAAATCACTAAATGCTCTCCATCCCTTTTTGAAGCCTGAAAGTGCAGGCGTGGTTTTGCACGCATGCCTGTCTTGGCTTTTCAGGCTGGGCAGCTCAAACCATTCATTAATGTGTAAAGGTCCCTAGAAAGCCATTTCCAGATGGCACCAAAGCTCAAGCAGACTTTGTTACCTCAACCTCACCAGGAAATAAATAGGCTGCAGGCATGAGAACCCCTCCTCTTGAATCACCTTTGGCTGAATATGTGGTATGAGAAACTTCAGCACTGCTAACCCCCCACGGTTCGCCCTGGGGGGTGTGATGGAGATGCACACATGGGATGGGCAGCAATGCAGAAGCCACTCCTGACCAGCTCCCTGGTGATGAAGTGGCAGCAGTGCCTGCCCCTGGTGCCAGTCAGAGCCAGGGAGGTATGGCAAGGCCTTGATTTCTTACTGAGTTAACTTCTGCCTTGAACTCGGTGCAATCCCGAGCACAACTCCAGGCTGGGTGGGGAATGGCTGAGAGCAGCCCTGAGGAACAGGACCTGGGGGTCTGGGGTGACCAAAAGCTCAAGATGAGGCTGCAGTGTGAGTGCAGCCCAGACAGCAACTGTGTGCTGGGCTGCAGCAAGAGCAGCTGTGGGCAGCAGGGCAAGGGAGGGGATTGTGCCCCTTGGCTCTGCTCTCCTCACACCCCACCTGCAGCACTGTCTGCAGCTCTGCAGCCCCCAGCACAAGAAGGACATGGAAGTGTTGGAGCCAGTGCAGAGGAGGCCACCAAGATGCTGAGAGGGCTGCAGCAGCTCTGCTGTGAGGACAGGCTGAGAGAGTTGGGGCTCTGCAGCCTGCAGAAGAGAAGGCTGCCAGGAGAGCTTGGAGTGGCCTTCCAGTAGCTGAAAGGAGCCTACAGGAAGGCTGGGGAGGGACTATGGACAAAGTCTTGTAATGACAGGATGAGGAGGAATGGGTTTAAACTGGCAGAGGGGAGATTGAAAGTGGTTGTTAGGAAGAAGTTGTTTGCAGTGAGGGTGGTGAGACACTGGCACAGGTTGCCCAGGGAGGTTGTGGCTGCTCCCTGCCTGGGGGTGGTGAAGGCCAGGTTGGATGAGTCCTTGAGTGACCTGTTCTAGTGGGAGGTGTCCCTGCCTATGGGGGTGTTGGAACTGGCTGAGCTTTGAGGTCCCTTCCTACCTCAACCATTCTATGATCTCTGAAAAGAAGGCAAAGCAGCCATGAGCATTTGGGGAAGCAAGAGTCAAAGGCTCAGCTCCCAGGTGGACTATACCTGCTTTGAATCAGCATTATCACTTTGGCCCTTGAATCCTTGCAGTGAAGCATTTCAGAGTCCCAGTTTCTGATAAGGAATGACCTGCACCTGTACAGACCAGGAAGGCAGGCACCAGATTGGTTAGGTTAGGAGCTTCTGGGAAGGAATTTCTGCTATCAGTCACAGCCTAATTAAGCTCTTCTGAAGTCCAACAGCTTGCACAGGTGCAATAATAATAACACAATGGGAAGGATCAGTCCCGGACTGCCCTGGATTCGTGCTGATTTAAATACCTTCCTTGCCCTGCCTTCTGTCTGAACAAGATAAAGGTGCCAGGTTTCATTAATTTTTACATCACATTTATTTGAAATGCTTGATGGAGAAGAAGGCTTTTGTGTGCTGAGCAGCCCAACCCAAACGCAGATGTCCTGAAAGCCTTTTGTGAAACTTGATTTGAGAGCAGCCTCCAGGGGCACCTGTAGCACCCAGACTTAGTGCTCAGAGCTCTGTGGCTGCTTCAGACTATGTCAGCAGACACTAATCACAGACTTTGGCTACACACCAGCTCTCTTTTCCCTGGTTTTAACCTTGCCTTTTGGAAGTGGTTTCCCATAGCCCATTTTCTTTTGGCAGCTGATTTGCTCCAGTGGAACTGCTGCAACACCACAGGTGAAAGAAAGAAAGAAGGAAGGAAGCAAAGAAAGAAAGAGAAATTTGTGCATATTTAAAGCTTAGATTCCCTGATTTATCCTTGCCTTTTGGAAGAGGTTTCCCACAGCCCATTTTCTTTTGGCAGCTGATTTGCTCCAGTGGAACTGCTGCAGCATCACAGGTAAAAGAAAGAGAGAGGAAAAAAAGAGTAGCAGGAATTTGTGTAAATTTAAAGCTTAGATTCCCTGAAAGAAAACAAACAAAAGGCTAACAGAAATTTGTGTATATTTAAAGCTTAGATTCCCTGATTTTCACCTTGCCTTTTGGAAGTGGTTTCCCACAGCTCTTTTTTTTTTTTTTTTTTTTTTTTTTTTTTTTTTTTTTTTTTGGCAGCTGATTTGGTCCAGTGAAAGTGCTGCAGCATCACAGGTAAAACAAAAAAACCAAACGAAAAAAAGGCTAAGAGAAATTTGTGTATATTTAAAGTTTAGATTCCCTGAAAGAAAACAAACAGACAAAAAATAATTAAAAAAAAAAAAGACTAAGAGAAATTTGTGTATATTTAAAGTTTAGATTCCCTGAAAGAAAACAAACAGACAAAAAATAATTAAAAAAAAAAAAGACTAAGAGAAATTTGTGTATATTTAAAGTTTAGATTCCCTGAAAGAAAACAAACAGACAAAAAATAATAATTAAAAAAAGGCTAAGAGAAATTTGTGTATATTTAAAGTTTAGATTCCCTGAAAGAAAACAAACAGACAAAAAATAATAATTAAAAAAAGGCTAAGAGAAATTTGTGTATATTTAAAGTTTAGATTCCCTGAAAGAAAACAAATAGACAAAAAAATAATTAAAAAAAAGACTAACAGAAATTTGTGTATATTTAAAGTTTAGGTTTGACTTCAAAGTTGTTTTAAGTGAGCAGTGTTATGAACCCTGCTTGTGTGTTCTCTGTCATCGGAATCCTCCATCTCTCTCCTTATTTCATGCTCTTCTTTTTAACAACAGTGAACTCTCCTCTCTTTGGCTTAGCAGACCTCATTAATTTTTCCTCTCTCCCCCTCTAGCAACGCTGTCATGGAACAAATAAGGAAGAAAAGAAAGTAGCCAAGCTGTCAAGTGTCCTTCCTTCTAATAGATAGTTTCACTCCTGGGTTTTCCAGCATAGCAGCTGAAAGATATGCCCAGTAGCTACTCCTTTCTCCAGTTGTCCTGGCAGGAATGAGTTGCTGTGGATCCAAGGGAGCAGGCTAACTTCATCTTAGCATTTAACAACTGAGTGCCCAGTCTCAGTGTTCATCTCTCTTGGCTAGGCAGAGAAAGGCAATTTGAAGAGTGGTCCAATACATCCTAGAAGAGAGGGGGAAGTTTTTCTACACAACTTTTCTTTATGGAAAACCAGGTAGAGAATAGAATAAGCCAAGTTGGAGAGGACCTCCAGAGAAGGGCCACCAGGATGCTCAGAGGGCTGCAGCACCTCTGCTATGAGGACAGAGTGAAAGAGTTGGGGCTGTGCAGGCTGCAGAGGAGGAGGCTCTCAGGTGACCTCCTTGTGGCCTTCCAGGATCTGAAGGAGGCTACAAAAAAGCTGGGGAGGGACTTTTTAGGGTATTGGGTAGTGACAGGACTAGGGAGAATGGATCCAAGCTAAAGGAGGGGAGATTTAGTCCCTCCCCAGCCTTTCTGCAGCCCCCTTCAGATCCTGGAAGGCCACAAGAAGGTCACCTGGGAGTCTCCTCTTCTCCAAACTGAACATCCTCAGCTCTTTCAGTCTGTCCTCACAGCAGAGGTGCTGCAGCCCTCTGAGCATCTTGGTGGCCTCCTCTGGACTGGCTCCACCAGCTCCATGTCTTTCTTGTGTTGGGGGCTCCAGAATCTGTCTGTTGGCTCCCCCTTTGTGAAAGGGAGATAGTTCAGACACCTACCCAAGAGGTGTGGATTTGGACCCGCTGGAGCCTGTGAGGTGCATGCACTGGAACGTCTGGGCTGGATGGATTTCAAAAGGCAAGGTAAATGCAGAGGTAGTCAAGGAAGCTGCTAAGCCTCTGAAAGGAAGCACATGTTCATGTTCTGCATTTTGCCTTTCTGAGGGTGCTGAATGCCTGCTTTGTTTTGCACTGCAGCTCACACCGTGGCATATGCTCCACTGACTACAGGAAGCTGAGCCTGCAAAATTAATTTCCTCACCCTGGAAGGGTATTTGCAGCAAAGGTAAGGAAAGTAGGATGAAGGGATAAAAGAGCAGGTTAACTCTAAATTTATCTCCCTGCAAGAAAATTGACTGGGAAGCTCTGAGAGCAAGCCTGGACCTAGTTATCAGCAAACCCCCTTCTGGAGGTTGAGCTAAATGATCTTTTTCTTTTTTTTTAGAGTCCAGCCTCAAAGCTTTGTTAGCTATTAGACCTGTGCAAATGTTGGAGACACTTAATGCTTCTAGGCAGGTCTCACTGGATTGATCCTCTCTCAGACTGTTCTCAACAGCCCTCAGCTATCCTCTAAGATTTAACCTGGCCTGGATATGTGCAGAAGGGTCAGAAACATCTGGAAACCACGGAAACATTCTGGTTGGAAAAGCCCCTCAGGATCACCAAGTCCAATCAATATCCTTCCTCTACAAGGTGCATCCCTAAACCATATCCCTGAGCACCACATCCAAACAACTTTCAAATACACCCAGGGTTGGTGACTCCACCACCCTCCCTGGGCAGCTCATTCCTCTGCCTGATGTATTCTTGCTGGGAACAAACTTTTCCTACTGTCCAGTCTAAACCTACCTTGGTTTGGCAGCTTAAGGCTATTCCCTCTTGTCCTATCACTAATTACCCATGAGGCAAGCCCAGCACCCACCTCTCCACAACCTCCTTTCAGGTAGCTGCAGCCAGCCAGGAGGTTTCCTTGTAAGCAAAGGCTGGAAGAAGTTTACCATGCCTGTCCTTATTCATGGTTCACTTTATTCTTGCTGGGAAAAAAAAAATAATTCCTAATGTCCACTCTAAGCCTACCTTGGTTTGGCAGCTTAAGGCCATTCCCTCTTGCCCTATCACTAATTACCCCGTGAGGAGAGCCCAGCACCAACCTTCTGCTGTCCCCAGGGAATCTTGCATGTGGTATTTCCACCACTGCAGGGAGTAAAAGAAATCCTGGGGGCTGCAAATGTGAGTGGTAATGCTAGGCAAAAAAAAAAAAAAAAAAAAAAAAAACCAAAACAATAATAATAATTAAAACCAGAAAAAAACATGAAACTAACATATACTTCATATTATCTGTNCTGTGGCTCTTAAAAAGCAGAAGTGGTTTTATTTTTTCAAATGATAAATGCTAAAGCAATTAGGCAAGTGGGGAGAAAAGGTAGCGAAAAGAAAGAAAACGGAAAGAAAATTGAAGTGTGACCATGATGTGCATTAATGTGGTTTTAATTCTCTTAGGAGATGAAGGGAAAAAAAAAAAGGAAGCACCAACGTCCAAAACTGAGACAAACAGCAAAACACACCTGAAAAATACCTCCCCACGGTTCCCAGCACATCAACGAGTGCCATCACAACTACAATGGTAATGCTTCTTTTGATTCCTTGTGGTGTTCTGGTGGGACTCTGAAGCCACTTGCCTGGATTTTACCTCCAAAATGTCTATTTTTTTTAATTTTTTTTTTTTTTTTTTGGCCTAAAACAAGAGAAGAGGAGGACTGAAATTGCATTGTCACCATAGCTAATTACTTAGTTGCTAGGTTGCTGTGGGTGCAAGATGTGCTCCCAAAGGGGTGGCAAGGTCTGGTGTGTTAATGTATTAGCACCATATGGAACTGGGGGCAAATTTCAGGATGAATAACCTTTTTTTTTTTTTTTTTTTTTTCTTTAATTTTAAAACAAGTGTGTTTTCATCTTGCCTGAAAGGGTTGGTTTTTTTTTTTTTTTTTTTTTTCTTTTGGTGCATAATAGCCTGAATTTTGCTCTCAGCANTTTTTTCCTTGTGGAAGTCAATGAAGAGTTTTAGCTGCAAGCAAAAAGAATAACCAAAGCAGAAGATCTGTGGCTCTCTTTAAATCAAAGCATCGAGCATTGCCACACTCTGTTTCAAAATATGCCATTCCTCAAAGCCAGTTCCAACCCCCCTGCCATGCCCAGGGACACCCTACCCTAGATCAGGCTGCCCACAGCCTCATCCATCCTGGTCTTAAACACCTCCAGGGAAGTGGCCCCAACCACCTCCTCCCTGGGCAATTCATTCCAGGCTCTCACCACTTCCATGCTGAACAACTTCCTCCTCACATCCTATCTGAATCTCCCCACCTCCAGCTTTGCTCCATTCCCTCTAGTCCTGTCACTCTCTGATAGCCCAAGAAGTCCCTCCCCAGCTTTTCTGTAGGTCCCCTTCAAATACTGGAAGGCCACAATTAGGTCCTCTTCTCCAGGCTGAACAGCCCCAACTCTTTCAGTCTGTCCTCATAGCAGAGGTGCTGCAGCCCTCTGAGCATCCTCGTGGTCCTGATCTTTAGGCAAACAGCAGAATGCACCCAAAGGAGACCAAATCTGCCTCCTCCTCCTCCTCCCCTGTGTGACTGCAGCCTTGCAGAAGCACATCGCTGATAATCAGGGTTAGGACCCAGCAATGCATTCACCTGCTTGAAACTGATTCCTTTGGATGGCATCCCTTGGTTACCTACTTGACTCATAAACACCAATTTTGGGGATAAAGAGTGGCTATTGTACAAGTAAAAGCTACCCTGGGATGCGCAGATGAATATTTAAAGGCTTGAGCTGATAAGGGAGATTTACACCTTGCATTTGCCTGCCTTGACTTTTCTTTCCTCCTTGTTGTGAGCCTGCAGCTTTGTCTTTAAATCTTGCTTATTAGCTTAAAAATGCTGCCTTTCAACAGCAAGGTGACACTCAACCTGCTTACCTGCCTTCTAGTCAGATCTGCCACAGCCTGGAGCAAGAACAGGTTGTTCTTGATGGTTGCTCATCTCATTCAGTGTGAGCTCTGGTTGCAGTCCCTGTGTTTGGAGAGCAGGGCTCATCTCAGGAGCTGATCCTGCTGGAGGTTCTCGACCTTGAGGAAGAAGAGCTACCTCTGGAAGGAATATTTGAGAGGCAGACTACTTGCATTAGCAGCTGATTAATTAGGGTAACACAAGATAGTGCCTCCAGTCCTGTGAGTTCACAGAATGGTTTAGGTTGGAAGGGACCTCAAAGCTCAGCCACTTCCAACCCCCCTGTGCCATAGGCAGGGACACCTCCCACTAGAACAGGTCACTCAATCCCTCATCCAATCTGGCCTTCGACACCTCCAAGGAGGGAGCAGCCACAACCTCTCTTGGCAACCTGTGCCAGTGTCTCACCACTCTCACTGCAAACAATTTCCTCCTAACATCCAGTTTCAATCTCCCCTCTGCTAGTTCAAACCCATTCCTCCTCATCCTCTCATTACAAGTCCTTGTGACTAGTCCCTCCCCAGCCTTCCTATAGGCCCATTTCAGATATTGGAAGGCTACTCTTAGGTCTCCTGGCAGCCTTCTCATCACTTTGCTTTTCCTCTTCCTGCCTGAAGGATTTGCAAGAGGGAGTTCAAAGGGAGATCTGAGATCTTGGTGAGTGGGCAGGAGTTTGGGCTTCCTGTAGCAGTAATGGCAGGACTGTTGCTGGTGTTAATAGAGCAGGGAAGACAAGCCTGGAGCAATAACATTTTATATTTTGCTTAATCTACCTTCATTGTCGAATGGCCTCCCCCATTGAAAATGAATCCCAAGCGTGGTATATTGCTGCTTGACTGACAAATGACACGGTGCTGAACCAGCCCTTCTTTCTTGCAGCTTATGAGGTTTAATGGCTTGCTTCTGAGAGGGGAATGAGTGATTATGCAGAATATGAGCAAGGAAGTTTTATACCTCCTTGCGTTCCTCTGTTCCTGTAACTTCTGCAGCCATAATTCATCCTTGCACGCAGAGAACATAAGCTGGATGATTGTCTGCCTCTCTGCGAAGTATCTTAGCTGTGATTATCGCCCAAGGTAACAACACAGCTCATTTTTAGGTTCTTCTGCTGCTCTCTTCTTGGGCAGAGAGCGTCTTGTGTTTGGCAAGCTAAAGCTTTGCAGAGTTTACTCCGTTGATGCCAGCACTTTGCACGGGAAGAGGAAATCCCCTCGCTCGCTTGTGTTCATGGCAGGGGCTGGTGATGAGGGCTGACGTGAGTGTTCTTAATTCTCCTCGAGATGGGTTTAAAAATAATGCATCTAAGAGAGAGTGAGCCTGATGGGTAATCCCTGAGAAAAGATTTCTTTCCACTGCTTGGTCCAAAGCTTTGGTGTGCAGTCTGCAGCATCCTGCCTTGGCTGAGCAGTTTCATCTTCTGTGACCCCCTCTCAATCATCTGTAAAAGTTCATGTGACTGTGAATGCAGTGCATGCCACAGGGATGGTACCAGGTGCAGTCGTGCCACAGAGGCAGTGCCAAATGTAGTGCATGCCACAGGGACAAGTGCTGAATGCAGTGCCTGCCCCAGGGACAGTGTTCTTGTCTGACTGATGCACTCCTCTTAAATTCTTACGTCCTTCGGTGTCATGTCCCACAAAGTGGGATGCACTTCCCTTACCTGCAGCCAGAACGGCCTAGCTATTGACAAACATTTTCAGGCAGCCTTGTGAGGAACATCATTTTAATCCCCTTTTGAATTTCTCTGGATTCAGGGAATTCAGATGTGCCTGTGCTTTTCAGCTTCTAAGGGATCAGTGGGAGCACGAAGCGGAGCAAAGCTATCAGCAGAGGCTTAAATTCGCTGGAGACAATGCACAGCTTCACTGGGAAGATTCTCTGGGCTCTTCAAACTGAAAGAGGGCAGAGACTCACATCAAAGGCTAGAAAACAGTTTTCTCCTCCTGGCTGTTTCTCATCTGATTCATAAAGTTCTGCTTTTCTTCTATGCAAAGGAGGCTACAGGCTCCAATTGGCTACGCAGCAGAGTTTGAAACTCGCTTTATGATTCACACTTCAATGCTGACCTCTGCAGCCACTCAGATCCTCTGTGTTTAGAGAGCATGAGTCAAATGGCTCTGGTTGCAAAGATTATTAGAGACTCGGGCTGAAACTAGCTTACTGCAGGTTGATGCCCTCTGTTTGTATCAAAGCCTGCTTCCCACAGTTAATTATATTACCTTACATCACCAAGGATCAGTTGCAGCAGTGACTTTTGCTGGAGCAAAGCCTGCACGTATAAGAAAAAGGGGAATGTGTTCCAGGGTCCCTCTTGAGTAAAGAGCAAACTTCCACCATGAGAGAGCAGGAGAATTTGCATTGATCTTAACAGACTGAGATTACGTAGAGGCTGTGGGAAATGTCTCATCCTGTGCCAGCCCTGGTAGGTGTTTCATAGATTTTTTTAGGGCACCCAGCCAGCTGAATCCCCCTGCTGAGGTGATAAAAATGTCAGCATCATAGAGTCACAGAATGGTCAGGGTTGGAAAGGACCCTCAGAGGTCATCCAGTCCAAACCCCTTCTGCAGTCAGCAGGAGCATCCTCAACTAGATCAGGTTGCCCAGAGCCCTGTTGAGCCTCACCTTGAACATTACCACTGTTTCCTTTTCACAGCCTATAAATCTTTTCTCATTAAAACATCCCAATTAGCCTCAAACCAGCTCCTAGGCTCAGCTTCTGTTCTTTTTTGACTTGAGCAGGTTTTTAGTTTATGTTTCCAAGAAAGCAATTATTTGAATAAAAGGATTGTGCTGAACGTTGGAAAGACCAAATCCTAACAGCTTGACTAGCAGCAATTAATTTGTTTGTTTTTTTTTTTAAACCAAAGTACTGAATATGGATATTTCTGTAGACAGATGTTTAAATCACCCCCACATTTACATGCATACATTAAAGAATCCTCCCATCATAGGCAGTCTGCAAAGACAGAGACCAAAGACATGAATTCAAGGTTTTGTTCCTTGAGTGTCTTTGAATCGTTGCCCTCCTGCTACCCGAAAATGATGGGTGAAGAAGAAAGGTCTACCTGTAACAGCTTCGGGATGTATTTAAGCCTCCTAAAACAATCTATTTCGGGAACAAAAGCTCTTCAGTGGACGGTGAAAAATTAATGCTTACAGGAATGCCACTAATTCAGCCCCAGGCCAATGCTAACAGAGTTCATTCTGTCAGGGATCGTTGCTCTTGAATGACTGAGATGCACCTCTGTGTTTGATGGCTTTATCAGTATCCCTGAAAACCCTCTTTATCCTTGGGTATCAACCATCGTTGGATAGGGCTGGGTGATAGGTTGGACTGGATGATCTTGGAGGTCTCTTCCAACCTGGCTTATTGTATTGTAGTCATCATCTCCATCCTATCCTATCATCTCCATCCTATCCTATCATCTCCATCCTATCCTATCATCTCCATCCTATCCTATCATCTCCATCCTATCCTATCATCTCCATCCTATCCTATCATCTCCATCCTATCCTATCATCTCCATCCTATCCTATCATCTCCATCCTATCCTATCATCTCCATCCTATCCTATCATCTCCATCCTATCCTATCATCTCCATCCTATCCTATCATCTCCATCCTATCCTATCATCTCCATCCTATCCTATCATCTCCATCCTATCCTATCATCTCCATCCTATCCTATCATCTCCATCCTATCCTATCATCTCCATCCTATCCTATCATCTCCATCCTATCCTATCATCTCCATCCTATCCTATCATCTCCATCCTATCCTATCATCTCCATCCTATCCTATCATCTCCATCCTATCCTATCATCTCCATCCTATCCTATCCTATTTCTGCCCTACCCTACCTTAGCCTACCCTACCCTACCACAAATTTCATCCTCCTATAGCTCCTGACTCAGCAAGGCAGTTAAGAATGGACCTAATTCTGAACAGAAACTTCCATTTCACTTCTTGGGTGATAAGCACAGAATGTTTTCAAGTGTTGTTTTGGGTTTGTTTGTTCTGCTGGGTTGTTTTTTTGCCAAATCACAGCGTTGTTTCCAGGTGGATTCCTTTGCTTTAGCCTTCACCAGCTCGCTGCTGCTGCCTGATTTATTGCTCGTTACGATGCATCCTTCATCGTTGCCTCTCCTGCTCCTTTGTTGCCGAGATGTGCCCTGCTGCTATAAATAACGCTGCTGGGCGAGCATGAAAGCCAGAGTTGCCTCTAGCGAGCAGTGCCTGTTGTCACTGTGTTTGTGGAGGTTAAAGATTAATGCTAATAAGGCACTTAATAACGGTCACATCGTAGATCAGCCCCGGTACTGCTTCATCTGCTGCTGGGGGGAGAGGTGATGCTGGAGGGTGTCTGCCGCAGCTGCTCGCAGACCCTGCGCAGGGCAGGAGCTTTGCAGCTGCAGCTGCCTCACGCTTCTGAGGTGTGGAGCTTTTGCCGAAGAGGGGATGGCTTTGGCTTGCTTTGCTGCTGTCCCCGGCGTAAGAAGGACGCAGAGCTGTCGGAGCGAGTCCAGAGGAGGGTCACAAAGAGGTTAGGACACCTCTGCCAGGGGGATAGGCTGAGGGAGCTGGGGGTGTGCAGCCTAGAGAAGACTGGGGGAACCCTAGAGCTGCATTCTGATACCTGAAGGGATGCTACAGGAAGGCTGGAGAAGGTTGCCTCCCTGGGCAGTCCATTCCAGTGCCCAATTACTCTTTCCATGAGGAAGTGCTCCCTATCATCCAACCTAAACCTCCCCAGGCACAGTTTCAGGCTGTGCCCTGTTGTCCTCTTGTCTAAGTTGTCTGCTACAGTTCAACTGCTAAGTTGAATGCTACGGGAAGGCTGGAGAAGGCTGCCTCCCTGGGCAGTCCATTCCAGTGCCCAATTACCCTTTCCATGAGGAAGTGCTCCCTATCATCCAACATTAACCTCCCCAGGTGCAGCTTCAGACCATGCCCTCTTGTCCTGTCACAAGTTGCCTGGGAGGAAAGCCTGACCCCTACCTTACTACAGCTTCCCTTCTGGCAGTTGTAGAGTGTGATAAGGTCCCCCCCTGAGTCTTCTCTTCTCCAGGCTGAACACCCCCAGCTCCCTCAGCCTCTCCTCGTCAGCCTTCCCCTCCACTCCCTTCTCCAGCCTCTCTGCTCCCCTCTGGAGCTGCTCCAGCACCTCAGTACCTTTCTTGCAGCGAGGGGCCCAGAGCTGCACACAGTGCTCAAGGTGAGACCTCACCAGTGCCAGTACAGGGCAGAACAGCAGCCCTGGTGCTGCTGGTATGAAAGATGCTTATGTGTACCTAGGCTCAGCCAGACTGAGCTGTGGACACATCTTGCTGTGGTACATTCTCCTGTTCATTTCCAACAGGTACCCCAAGGATTTGAGTACAACTTATTGAATGTAGTTGCTGGCCTAAGACCAAGTACCTGGAGAGTTTGGGATGGATTAATAAAATGTTCATCCTTCTCCTTCTTTTTTATTTCTTTCTTGTTTTTTTTGCCAATTACAACAGAAAAAAAAAAAAAAAGGAATGAGAAGTTGTACACATGTATTACACAAATGTATAATTTACTCTCCAGCTTTTGAAGTCTAATCTACTTGACAGCCTGGGACAGTGATTTTAACTTCGCCTCTTCCTAATTACTTAATCTGTTCCCCTGACTACCTTAACCTTCTTCAAACAGAGGAGATTTATCTCTTTGGCATATCAGGATCTGAAACAGAACAAATTAGGGGCTGACATGCCTCTTTTATTTTTAAAGTGCAATTAAAATGCAGGCCCAAGTCACACTTCCCTGCCTTTAAAAAAAAAAAAAGAGGCATTTTATTGCATTAAATATTTAAGCTGGGACATTTAATCCATATTTATCTTACAAGACTGTAAAATTGCAGGACATTGATCCTTTCTTGGACTCACTGGAGAAGATAAAGGGGCTAAGATTGCCTTATAAAGTTCAGGCAACTCACCCAAAGTTGAGTAGTGCTTAAACCCAAGGCTGTGCTCTGCTTTGTCCAGGAGATGTTGGTCCCTGCTGTGCTACCTGTTGGTAATTCCTCTGCTGTGCTCATCAGGAGCAATATTTGCTGGCAGTGTGAGTGCAGCCCAGACAGCAACTGTGTGCTGGGCTGCAGCAAGAGCAGCTGTGGGCAGCAGGGCAAGGGAGAGGATTCTGCCCCTTGGCTCTGCTCTCCTCACACCCCACCTGCAGCACTGTCTGCAGCTCTGCAGCCCCCAGCACAAGCAGGACATGGAACTGTTGGAGCCAGTGCAGAGGAGGCCACCAAGATGCTCAGAGGGCTGCAGCAGCTGTGCTGTGAGGACAGGCTGAGAGAGTTGGGTCTCTGCAGCCTGCAGAAGAGAAGGCTGCCAGGAGACCTTGGAGTTGCCTTGCAGTATCTGAGGTGGGCTACTGAAGGGCTGCGGAGGGACTATTGAAAAGGTCTTGTAATGACAGTTAATGGGTTTAAGTTGGAAGAGGGCAGATAGAAACTGGTTGTTAGGAGGAAGTTGTTTGCAGTGAGGGTGGTGAGACAGTGGCACGGGTTGCCCAGGGAGGTTGTGGCTGCTCCCTCCTTGGAGGTGTTTAAGGCCAGTCTGGCTGAGGCCTTGAGCACCCTGGTCTAGTGGAAAGTGTCCTTGCCCATGGCAGGGAGGTTGGAACTAGATGGTCTTTATGGTCCCTTCCAACCCAAACCATTTTATGAATTCAGACTTTTCTGCTGGCACTTTTTATCATTAAACAAATGATGGATGATTTGAAATTATTTTCTTCTTCTTCTCCTTCTTCTTCTCATTTTTTTTTCAACTGTCTTCTGTTACTGGAGAGAGAGGATGGAGAGGGACAGGCACCAGCAGGTTTCCCATGAGATGCTCTGATGCAGGGTGGTGAAAGCCATTTCCAGACTTTCAGATGCTGTCAGGGCTAGATTAGTTTGGATTTTCATCCAAGATCTCTCAAACACCAGCTGCTAAGGTCTGTAAATATAATTTCTTATTCTTCTGTGGCTTAGCACAGATTCTCAGATCCACCTCTTGGTGTAAATTAAACAGAAGTCAGGGAAAGACTTGTTTTTTTTTTTTTTGTTTTTTTTTTTTACCTGAACAGATTTCACAGGAGCTCAGATGCTATTTGTAGAGCCTTCTGCTAGCTATGGTGAGAGATGATTGATGGCAAGATGAATGATAACAGGAAATGCATCTTAGATAACCATCCATCAAGACCTTTGGTAGGGAAAATGCAGATTAAGGAGAGAAGATGCATTCATATTTTATGAACAAGTTCTTTGCCATGAGGGCAGTGCAGCACTGGAAGAGGTTGCCCAGGGAGGCAGCTGAGAACCCATAGCTGGAGATACCCAAGGTCAGGCTGGACAAGGCTCTGGGCAACCTGATCTAGAGGAGGATGCTCCTGCCGACTGCAGAGGGGATCAGACTAGGCCTTTGAAGGGCACTTCCAACCCAACCCACTGTATGATTCTATATTAATTCCCTACCATTAAAAAAAATAAATTTTTTTTTCTTTCTTTTTTTTTTTTTTTTCCCCTTCTCTGGGTTGCAGTGGGGATGCTGAAACTCTGCACTGAGTGGCAACGACTTAATTCTCCTACTGATCTTCCACGAGTGTCACAAGGACAGTCAAGAAATGCTAGAAACCAGTGCAAATTAGCAAGCACCTCCTCTCAGCAGCCTTGCAGTGCTTATCCCTATTTTTTCAAATGTTCCCTTAAGTTGCAGGTATCTCAGGACAAGCATCCTTCAGTTGCCCTCAGTTGACAGGAATGGCAGTGAGAGGCTTTAATTAAGCCCTTTTATTTTTTTTTCCTTTTTTTTTTCCCTGTAAGAAAGATATTAAATCCTCATCTAATCTCCAAGCAGCAGTTCCTATGAAGTCTGGACTAAATTTTGCATGTCCATAAGCACAGCAAACATTATTTTTCTCCTTACACAAGCCAGGAATGCCTCAAGTGCAGAGGTGTTTTGCTTTTCCTTCATTTAATCTCTCCCCCTGTTTAAGACACATTGATGCAACACAATAATTTATTGGGTTTTTTTTCCTCCTTCAGGTTTTCTTTCTATTCCTACCAAGAAAAACAAAAAGAAACTCTTCAACAGTTTGGGCCATTCTCAAAAAAGTTCTGAAAAACCTGGCTGCGGGCAGCAGGAACAACAAATATCTCCCAGGCTGATTTCAGGTTTGTTTTTGAGGGATTTAATGAATGAGGTGTTGGATTTGCTCTTTGATTTATTCCACCCACGCCACTCTTATGCATAGGAAAATTTCTGCTCTCCTGTTTCCTGGATGATCTTTATTATTTGGGCTGGAGCACCTCTGCTATGAGGAGAGACTGAAGGAGTTGGGGCTCTTCAGGCTGGAGAGGAGAAGGCTCCAAGGTGACCTTCTTCTGGACTTTCAGTATCTTAAAGGGGCTTAGAAGAAAGCTGGGGAGGGACTTTTTAGGATGTTGGGTAGTGATAGGACTGGGGGGGAATGGAACAAAGCCTGGAGCAGGCTGCCCAGAGAGATGCTGTGGAGTCTCCTTCTCTGGAGACCTTCCAAACCTACCTGGGTGCATCCCTGTGTGGACTCCCCTGGGTGATCTAGGGAGGATGGACTCGATGATTTCTGGGGTTCCTTCTCAAACTCTAAGGTTCTGTGATTCTGCTTCCAAGTCAGCATGTGGAGCAGTCCTGGTTTAATCCTCCTTCCTCGCCGAAGCAGAACCATAGAATCATAGATAGAATGATTCAAANTTGCTGCATGGTCTCCTAGATGAGAATTGCTGCTCTGGCCACGAACACATTGCCCAGGCAGTGACTTGCATCAGCGTGAGCACAGCAGTGAAGACTTTACCCACACAAGATCCCTGATGAAGCTGGGGCAGGTTCTTCAGTGAGTATATTTGTTTTCATAGAATAGAATCATAGAATCAGTCAGGGTTGGAAGGGACCACAAGGAGCAGCCAGTTCCAACCCCCCCTGCCATGCCCAGGGACATCCTACCCTAGATCAGGCTGCCCACAGCCTCTGCCAGCCTGGCTGCAAACAACTCCGGGGTTGAGGCTTGCACCATCTCCCTGGGCAACCCATTCCAGGCTCTCACCACTTTCATGGTGAAGAACTTCCTCCTCACATCCAGTCTGAATTTTGCTTCTCTCTGCTGTCCTTTTTGTTCCCTTGCTCTGCAATGCAGTGAATTCAAAGCAAGTGCTGGCGCAGATCTGCTGGGATTCGAATAACTCATCTCTCTTGCTGCCTGAAAAACAGACATCCTCCTCCTCCTTTAGGGAAATGACCTGGGGTGAAATTGCTTATTGTGGCCAATGTTGTGTTCTGACCCCCAATACACCAGTTCTGACCCGAGAAAAGTTTCACCTGCTGACTAATTCCTTTTTTGTTGTGTGTGCACACAGAGGGGAGAGCAGTGACTGAAGGTGAGGAGATTCAGACTGGATGTGAGGAGAAAGTTCTTCANAGGCACATTCTGTACTGCCTTTGGTGCTCTAAAGAATTCCAGATAATATCTAAAGAAGTGTGCCTGAAAAAGACATCAGCAGAAGACTGCAATATTTTGGAAATGAAGGGTTTGAATCATACCAGAATGAGTAATTTACATCTATATTCTAATCTAGGAATGAGGTGGCCTGCAGAGGATTACTTTTCTGTGTTATTTGTTTAACACTTTGAAAAAAAAAAAAAAAAAAAAAAAAATTGCTGCAAATGCTCCCATATTGGAAATNAGGAGATTCAGACTGGATGTGAGGAGAAAGTTCTTCATCCTTAAGAGTGGTGAGAGCCTGGAATGGGTTGCCCAGGGATGTGGTTGGGGCCACATCCCTGGAGCTATTTAAGGCCAGACCGGATGATGCCCTGGGCAGCCTGATCTAGGGTAGGATGTCCCTGGGCATGGCAGGGGGGTTGGAACTGGCTGATCCTTGTGGTCCCTTCCAACCCTGACTGATTCTATGATTCCAAATCTATCTCTCTAGATCTCTAGGTAGTGATATGACTGGGGGGAATGGAATAAAGCTAGAAATGGGGAGACTCAAACTAGATGTTAGGAAGTTCTTCACCATGAGGATGCTGAGAGCCTGAAATGGGTTGCCCGGAGAGGTGGTGGAAGCCACATCCCTGGAGGTGTTTGCAGCCAGGCTGGCAGAGGCTGTGGGCAGCCTGATCTAGGGTAGGGTGTCCCTGCCAATGACAGGGGCATTGGAACAGGATGATCCTTGTGGTCCTTTCCAACCCTGAGTGATTCTATGACCCTATGATTTTATCCTATATATCTTTATTACACGAGTAAGAAGAGTTGCTTCAGAGGGATGTTTGGACCAGGACTGGAAATCTCTTGCCTAACTGATGGAGATATTTTCTAGCTTATCTAAACAGTGAATCAACTCTGCTTATAGGATCATAAAACAGTTTTGGTTGAAAGAGACCTTTAGGATCATCACACCCATTCATCAATCCAGCACTATGAAGTGTAGCTGGTGCTGGAGATCCCCAAACCCTGAGCTTCGGTAGCAGAGTGGTTACACTTTTCCAGCTGTTATTCAGGTGCTCGCTAGTAGTAGCAGCACAATGCATTTATTTTACTCTACCTCAGGCTTTATTAAAGGGAAATTGGGTGCAACTTGTTCCCCTTCCATTCAGAGCCTTTTTTTATTGCTCTCTGTGTGTGTGTCTCCATGTGCTGGGAGTCCGAAGCTCACCTACCACTGCCACCAATTCCTCCTCCAGCCCTCTAACCGTTTCCCCAGCCTGCTCTGGAAGTGGAATTAAGCCTGGGAGCAGTCTGAATTCGACTGGCTGCTTCTATACTTAATAAATAATAACCCTGCCACGAAATAGTAATTGGCAATGAAGAGTCCTGCAATTCATCTAATGGCTCTCTGCCTTCCCTATCAATCCAGATTTCACTCTGCTGCTCATTGCCCACAGACAGGCTGTAGTTATTACTTTGGGTGCAGCTTCTAACACAGAAAGCAGGACCAGGATGCAGCCATTCCACTCTTTTTTTTTTTTTTTTTCTCTACCCACCCTTTCTTTTATTTTCTTACATCCCTGTGGGCACTGAATTCCTCCCTTGTTTTTTAAGGGAGCCTAAAAGAAAGCTGGGGAGGGACTTTCTAGGATGTCAGGTTGGATGTTGTGAAGAAGTTTTTCAGCATGAGGCTGGTGAGACTCTGGGATGGGTTGCCCAGGGAGGTGGTGGAAGCCTCATCCCTGAAGGTGTTTAAGGCCAGGCTGGATGAGGCTCTGGGCAGCCTCATGTAGTGTGAGGTCTCCCTGCCCGTGGCAGGGGGGTTGGAACTGGATGATCCTTGAGGTCCCTTCCAGCCCTGACTGATTCTATGATTTTTTTTTTTTTTTAAACTTGCACAATGGTGTTTTCTGGTCTTTTCCCAAGTTTTGGTGTTGATGGATTGCAGTAATGTCTCTAGGTTACTCTTCTCTCTCTCTCTCTCTCTCTGTAGCATCCGTAGTACTCCTTGATTAGGCATTAATGCTGCTGCTGCAGTTTTAAAACATAGAACCATGGAATGATTTGGGCTGGAATTGACCTTTAAAGGTCATCTAGTCCAACCTGCCCTGACATGAGCCTCTGGCTCAGCTCAGAAAACTGTGTCAATAAATGCCCAGCAAGCTGCTGCCGCCAGATGTAGGCAAAGCAGGAACTAATACCTGTGTCTGCACAGCCTCTGCTCCCCTCCCAATGTGCATTAGTGCTCGTTGTAGTCAGCTGGGACCTCAAGTGGAGGGAGAAGAAGGGCAGCCCTTCCATATGGCTGCTGTTCTGTTCTCTATGGTTGCCCTGTTAACCAGCACAGAGTCTGCCAGGTGATGCAGCTGGGCAGGCTGGGTGTGCTGGGAGCCAGCCAGGGCTCACCTGAAGCTACCTTTCCCATCTGGCAAGGCAGTTTCCCTTCTGAGCTGTTCTCCCCTTCCAGCTGCATCACTATGAGAAGGGCAGGAGGTGCCTAGGCAGTTAGAGGTGGATTTTGAAGGGGTAAATCTTTCCCCTTTCTGGCGAGGATGGGAGTTGTGAATTCACTCTACCTACCTACTGGCAAACCTACACACAGCTACTTGCCAGAACCTGGTGCATGCTGGCGACCTGCTCAGCCCCTCCAGGCTAGGAAGACTCCAAGTGTCTGTGCTGACTGCCTTAGTGTTTTACAGGAATGAGCATTTAGCAGGCATCTGCTTCAGCTCCTGGGGCTTGGCTCCTCATCAATGCTGCTTGCAGTGGCAGTCACTGACAACCCTACACACAGCTCCTTGCCAGGACCTGGTGCATGCCATACATGCTGGAGACCTGCTCAGCTCCTCCAGGCTAGGAGGACTCCAAGTTCTCAGACTCTTCAGGCTCCCAGTCAAGGAAAACAGCAGGCAGCTGTAGGAATCCATCAACTATTTCTCCTCCACAGAAGAACTGCTAAGGTCTGGTCTTCTGGAAGTCAGTCACAAAAGTGTTTTCTTTTCCCATTTATTTCAGAGCTATTCAAGCTGTTTGTTGGGGGGTGGCAAGCCTGGAGCCCCAAATTTCAGAGAGCTGGTGAGGCTTTGCTGAGAATTATAGACTCATAGAATGCTTTACGTTGGAAGGGACCTCAAAGATCATCTAATTCCAACCCTCCTGTGCCATAGGCAGGTTCACCTCCCACTAGAGCAGGTCCCTCAGCCAACCTGGCCATGAACATCTCCAGGGAGGGAGCAGCCACAACCTCCCTGGGCAACCTGTGCCAGTGTCTCACCACCCTCACTGCAAACAACTTCCTCCTAACATCTGGTTTAAATCTCCCCTCTGCCAGCTTAAACTCACTACCCCTATAGTCTAATTTCTCATTCAAATCCTCCAATGAGTTCAAACCAGCACACCCTCACCCTGTCATTACAAGACCTCGTCAATAGTCCCTCCCCAGCCCTCCTGTAGCACCCTTCAGATACTGGAAGGCTACTCCAAGGTCTCCAGTTACAAACAAAGCATTTTATACTAAAAGCTCAGTCTAGTTCTAGAGGTGGTGGCAGAACTAGAGAGCCTGTGGCTTCAAAATCTGTGGCTAAAAGGAAAGCAAACAGCATTTCAGCAAGCCAGGGCAGTGGTGGTGGCTGAGAAATGCTCAAAGGTGGAAGAAGTGGTAGTAATGGAAGAACCCAATTACAGGTTAAGTGCTGGAGCAGGGCATGGCATAGCCTTTTGTAGCAGCCTGAGCACTGCTCAGAGCAAGTAGCTGGCAGAGCCACGGGAGAAGTCACTCTGGATTGGTCCTGAGAGCTGTGCACAGCCTGGCATGCAGTGTGACTTCTGCAGGGCCTCTTAGGCTGGAGCATAACAGCTCTGTAGGAAGGAGAGTGCCAAGAGGAGGGGAAAAAAAAATAAAAAACAACCAACATTCAGTGTAATAAATTTCAACTCTGAGAGAATTGTGTACATAAAAGCAAGCAAGGTGAGAAGAAGGGAGAGGAGGATGCTTTCAAGAAGCTTGGATGCTCCCAAGCAGGAGGGTTCAGAATCAACCTGTGTGATCATCTGAATGAGTTCAAAAAGATTTCCTCCTCTCCTCTGGGTAAGATATTGATGAGCCTTTCCCCCACTGGTTTTCAGCCAAACACTGTGCTTCTGGGGTGTTTCTTTTTCATCTCATCACAGCTCAGCCTATGAATCACTCACTGCTTTTAAATATTGATCACTTGGTGCTGATCCTTCCTTGTCCTGACCGCTACTAACTATATGTATGGGCCTGGATCTGTTCCCTCCTCTGAATGAGCCTGGCATCTCCTGGAGAGGTCTGAGTGTTGCTCAGACATTGAGAGCTTTCTCCAACTGCTCTAAAGCCCCAGACCCAGACATGTCCCAACTTGGGGAACTTGAATTTCACTGCTTGTGCCCCCATGTCCTGCTGTTACTGGTGCTGGGAGCTGGAAGGCTCTGCAGCAGCCACCCCTCTCTTGCTGCTCATTAGGTGGGAGTGGACACAGCCAGACCAGGGGCACAGATGCTATTGGCAGTTTGTGAAGATACAGCAGCTGGGAAGAAGATGTTCTTGGCTCTTCAGAGTGAGGAATGTGATTCTATCTGAGCTCCTCCCTGGCTACCCATGCTGAGCACATGCAAGCCCCAAGCAGGTCTTTGTCATGAGCAGGTAATGGAAAACTGAGTTCATAGCACCATAAAATGGTTTGGGTTGGAAGGGACCTCTAAAGGTCATCTAGTCCAACACCCCTGCAGTGAGCAGGAACATCTTCAACTAGATCAGGTTGCTCAGAACCCCATCCAGCCTCACCTAGAAAGTTCTTTACCTTAGGAATAAATTCATTGCCATGAAGGTAGTGGAACACTGGAACAGGTTGCTGAGGGAGGTTGTTGATGCCCCATCCCTGGAGGTACTCAAGGTGAGGTCTGACAGGGCTCTGGGCAGCCTGCTCTAGTTGGAGATAACTCTGTTTACTACAGAGAGGGTTAGACTGGATGACCTTTGGAAGTCCCTTCCAACCCAGACCATTCTGTGATTCTGCATTAGGGCATCTCCCAGCTCTTTGGGCAGGCTGGGCAGGTGTTACCCCACCATCAAAGCTGGTGGGGCATGGCTGTGAAATACATCATGATCTACTTAGGATTGCATCTCCACGAAGCTGAGGAAGCTCTGAATGAAGGTGTGATGCTGTGCTCTGGTCAGAGAAGGTGTGCACGCTCTTATCCACCAGCAAGGCACTGGCCAAGTCCCAGACTGGACACAGTGGCAGATGAGCACTAGATTCAGCAAGCTGGATTCTGAACTGGATTTGGGAACATGTGGACTGGGATCAAAGGCAGAAGAGGCAGGATCCTCCTCAGATACCAGCTATTGGACAAGAGGGCTTGACCCTTGTGATCCCTCAGCTTTCCACTGAGCATAACTGGTGTGGAATAGAGCACCTAGCTGGTCAGTTTAGGATGCCCTGTCTTGCCCACACTCCCCTGCAATGCCCACTTTCTGCACCCCCAACCTAGCACAAAGAACTTAGCAGTGCCCTTGGTGTCCATAGAGCAAGTATAAGCAAGAGCCTTTCTGCATCCCAGTGATCTGTATCCCAGGTGACACTCTAAGTATCACCTTCACTTCTAGAAGCAGACACTCGTGAAAGCCTGCTGCTGACTTCAGAAAGTACCACCAGTTAGAAGAGGAAAAGTAAACCCCCTGAGCAGAATTGGTTCTGTTGCAGCTCAGAGCAGGGCAGCAGTCCAGAGTCCCCAAGGCACACGTCTGTGTGTCCTTGTGTTCTGACTTCCTTACCTGGCTGCTGCTGCTCCTGATGCTGGAAAGAGCGTGTGGGTGATTGTCGTCAGAGGTGCACTGAAGCAAAGCTCGAAGGGACAGTGCCAGCTTGGCTTTTCTTTTTGGTTTGGGTTTGGTTTTTTTTTCTTCCTAGCACTCAGCTGAAGCCTGACGCCTCTGGTAGCCAGCGGTGGAGCAGTGAGGAGCTGCCTGTGCTGCTGCTGCTTGTCTCAGAGAAGCCTTCCTGCCTTAACTCTTAGAGGGACCCAGCCTGAAACCCAAGTGATGGAGCTTGGCTCCACAGAAGCCAGCAGCAGCTCCCAGGCAGGCACCGGCTGGCTGGACCTTCCCCTGGTCACCTGCACTGAAACGGTCACTTGGACTGAAGTGGTGACAGAAGAGGAGTGGGGATCCTTTTACTATTCTTTCAAGGTATTATTTGGGGGTGTGCATTGGCTTCTCTCCCATGCTTGCAGCTTGGGTGCACTTTCAGCATCCCTGGTGTTCTGTGCAGGTCTGCATTTGCTTCTCTCCCAGGCTTGCAGCTTGGGTGCACTTTCAGCAACCTTTTTGTTCTGTGCAGGTGTGAATGCAGCTTGGGTGCTTGGGTGGACTTTCAGCACCTTTGTTGTTCTGTGCAGGTGTGCTTTTGCTTCTCTCCCATGTTTGCAGCTTGGGTGCACTTTCAGCATCCCTAGGGTCCTGTGCAGGTGTGAATGCAGCTTGGGTGCACTTTCAGCACCCTTGGTGTTCTGTGCAGATGTGCATTTATTTGGCTCCCATTCTTGCAGCTTGGGTGCACTTTCAGCACTCTTGGTGTTGTGTGAAGGTCTGCGTTTACTTCTCTCTATTACAAGAGGGATGTGGAGATGCTGGAGGTGTCCAGAGAAGGGCCACAAGGATGCTCAGAGGGCTGCAGCACCTCTGCTGTGAGCATAGACTGAAAGAGTTGGGGCTGTGCAGGCTGGAGAAGAGGAGGCTCCCAGCGGACCTTCTTGTGGCCTTCCAGCATCTGGAGGGGGCTACAAAAAAGCTCTGGGGGGACTTTTTAGGCTATCAGGTAGTGACAGGACTAGGGGAAATGGAGGAAAGCTGGAGGTGGGGAGATTCAGCCTGGAGGCGAGGAGGAAGTTGTTGAG
>VWZI01007565.1:2102071-2116413 GCA_013396835.1 Psilopogon haemacephalus
AGAATAGAAAGCCAGGCTGGAAGAGACCTCCAAGCTCATCCAGTCCAACCTGTCACCCAGCCCTATCCAATCAACTAGACCATGGCACTAAGCACACCATTCAATCCTTTCTTGAACACCTCCAGGGACTACTCTCAGTTGAAACAGTTAGGCCAAGGCATGCAAAGTGCTGTGAAGAGACTGTCCCATAGCTACAGGTGCTGCAAGAGTTATTGCAAGGTGAGGAGGTGAAAGCTTGCAGTGATTCCTCTGCTGAACTACCAAGGGCTGTTTTGTTTTTGGTTTTGTTTTTTTTTCCCCTGAGTCATCCCTAATAAATGGTTTCACTTTTTTTTTTTTTTAATCTCAGCCCTGACTTTCATGTCACTTTCCTTTGTTTGCCAGCAGTATTTTCCACCCGGTAAGGCATGCTGAGCCAGCCTCCCAGTGAGTTTGGAAGCATCAATCACAGATCAAGTGTTGAGGGCTTGCAAGGAGTTGCAAAACCGCCAGGTTCTGCTCAAAGAGCTTCTGAGCCCGTTTGAAAATGATGAAAGGAAGGCAGACGAGCCATGATATGGGAAAAGAGCACAACTGAAGCCCCAGGTGCTGCCTGACATCAAGGAGCTGAGTGCTGAGGACAACTGTCATTAGAAGGGCTTTAGAAGAGAGGAAGGTGGAAAAATGTCCCTGTGTGCCTTGCCTGGCACAGAGGGCACAAGAGCTGGGCTGGCTGCCAGAGCAAAGGCACAGGTCATACAGTAAAAGGCATAGTAACAAATAAATAAAAACTCCTAAGCTTTAAATAGAGAGATTAGACCTACTGTAGTCAAAGCCTGGTGCAGGAGGATTGGACTGGATGAGCTTTCAAGCTTCCTTCCAGCCCCTGACATTTTGTGGTTCTGTGAATATGAAGCTTCTTCAAGTATTTCTTATTCCTGCCCCAGGAGCAGAGGGCAGAAGGATGGGCACGGCTCTATCAATGCAGGCATGTCCAACCCATTAAAAAGCAAATGATATCTATAATCGGTTTATTGATCTGTGGCTCAGCAGCTGAGTCGCGTCCTCCATCCTCGCCGCCTCCCGCCGAGGCGGTACCAAGCCAAAATGAAAAACCCAACCTTGCTGTTAGAGTAAACAGGGGACTCAGAGCAAATTGTGCATAATGGATGAATGGGGAATGAGCTCTGTTGTTCTACTTGAGTGGCTGCCAAGCCAGATGCGGAAGAGAATTGGCTAACTGCTTGGGGATACTTTCAACGCCGCCAGAATTCAGCGGTTCAGCTCACTTGGCAAGTGCCAAGGTAAGACCCCGCACTGAGCCCTTGCTACACCATCTCTCCATGGGGTGCTCAGAGCTGCAGGGATCTGTAGGAAGGTGAGTAAATCCCTTCAGCCTTGGTGCTGCTGAAGCATGATTTGAGACGATTTTGCGTCTACAATGCATCCTAGAATCACAGAATCAGTCAGGGGTGAACAGGACCACAAGGGTCACAGCATCACAGAACATCAGGCTCTGGCAGGGACCCTTGAAAGGTCATCCAGTTCCAACCCCTCTGCCATGGGCAAGAACACCTCACACTAGGTCAGGCTGCCTAGAGCCTTATCCAGCCTTAAACTTGTCCAGGGATGAGGCTTCCACCACCTCCCTGGGCAACCCATTTAAGGGTCTCACTACCCTCATGCTGAAGAACTTCTTCCTAACATCCATCTGAATCTACCCATTTCCAGCTTTGTTCCATTCCCCACAGTCCCATCACTACCTAACAGCCTAGAAAGTCCCTCCCCAGCTTTCTTCTAGTCCCCTTAACACACTGAGAGGCCACAATAAAAGAGCCATTCCTCTGCATCTCTGATTTGACAGCTGCAAGTCAGGACAATGACGACAACTGAAAGGCCACAAGAAGGTCACTTGAGAGCCTTCTCCTCTCCAGCCTGAGCAGTCCCAACTCCCTCAGTCTCTGCTCATGGGTAGCAAATCTGAGTCTATGTCTTTCCTGTTAAACAGATGCCTGCACAATGCATCAGCACCGAATCTGAGTCCGTATTTACCTCTGGGCTCCCACAGTGATCTCTTGGAAATTATCTCTCTGCAATTTAAGCAGCAGGAAACCAGCTAAGAGTTAACAGCTGAGCTGAACAATAGCACTAATCACCCAGCATCAGCTAAGGTGACCAGGAGGGACCTCACCATGTTTGCCTTGCTGTTCGGTTCGCTTTTGGCCACCTTCTCTGTTTGTCTGGTTGTTGTTAAAATGATTTTTTTTTTTTCCTTTGGAGCAAACTCATCTGTGTCAGCTCCAACTGAAGCTGAGTTTCCTACAGCTTTCTATCTCCGAGGCAATTTTGTTTGAAAGCTCTGAAGATTGCCCTGCAAGGAAAAGTATTTCTAAACACTCTTCCCCAGCGAGACCTCTCTCTGGGTTTAGCACGACTTATGCTCAGGGCAGGTCTCTCTCTCCCTTTCTCCTGGCAGGAAACCTCTCACATCTCCCTCCCCAACGTGCTGCCATCTGACATAGCTTCACAGCCCCTGGGCCTTTGTGATCTCTGTCTCTGAATTCTCTGAGTAGCTCAGGCACAAAGTGCAAGGTCTGCTGGCTTCACAGACACTGCATCCCTCTGGAAGTTTCCAGCTGCACTATGGAAAAGATGGGTTTGGCCACACCTCTCTATCCATCCAACACCTTCTTAATTCTACTCTTGAAATGTAAAAGGAGCAGATCTAAAACACCATCACCTGAGCAGCATTGGACCAGATCTAAAACACCATCACCTGAGCAGCATGGACCAGATCTAAAACACCATCACCTGAGCAGCACTGGACAAGAAATGTCTTCTTTTATTAGTTATTTGAGTATCATTGGACAAAAACAAAACAAACAAACTCTTCTTTTATTAGTTCATTTTAAAATGTCAAAGTTTGACCAAGCCAAAAAAACAATGAAGCAATACCTGGAGTACTCTGTGCAGTACAAGCAGGACAGGGAAGTGTTGGAGCCAGTCCAGAGGAGGCCACCAAGATGCTGAGAGGGCTGCAGGAGCTCTGCTGTGAGGACAGGCTGAGAGTTGGGGTCTGCAGCCTGGAGAAGAGAAGGCTTCCAGGAGACCTTGGAGTAGCTTTCTAGTAAACCTCTAGCTGCTAACTGCAGGGAGGTTGAACTAGATGACCTTTAAAGGACTTTCTCAACCCAGATGATTCTGGGATTCTATGAGAATGAGATTAAAGAGCCAGGGAGGTGTTTTCCTTTTTCCATTTCTTTCCTGCCCAGAAAGAACCAAGGCACTGCCTGCTTTGATGGACTGTGTCTGCCCTTCGCTATTTGTCCTCTTTTTTATTGTGTGACTTCATGGAATGAAGATGTCTTGCTGCTCCCTGATCTGCACAAAAGCTTAATATAATCACACCATTACCCAAATGAACATGGAGAACAGGGTGGGGGGGGGAAATTGTCTCTGCCCCAGCTCTTCATCTGGAAAGTGGTAGCTGTGATATTTCTGCACTTTAGAGAAATGATACAGATGGCTTCATGGGTTGTAAAAGTACCTGAGACAGTGCTAGTGATAATGAGCATTAGAAGTTAATTGCAGGGAGCTAATTAGCAGCTTACTCAGCAAGTCACCTTAATGGAGCAGGGCTGTTGGCAGCCAAAGAGCCCACAGAGTTCCAAGTTCTGCTGGGAAGCTCACACCTTGCCAGCTGGGTCATGGCTGGCACCTGCCTTCTGCTCTGCATGCCTGACCACACAGGACCCAGTGAAGGAATGCAGAGTGCTGAAATGGAAGGGTTCGTTCTGGCTGCTGGAGAACAGCCCTGAGGGGAGAGACTTGGAGGTGCCACTGGACCAGAAGCTGAAGATGAGGCAGCAGTGTGCACTTGCAGCCCAGAAAGCCAAGCAGCGGCTGGGCTGCAGCAGGAGCAGTGTGGGCAGCAGGGCCAGGGAGGTGATTCTCCCCCTCTACTCCACCCTGGTGAGACTCCTCCTGGAGTAGTGCATCCAGTTTTGGAGCTCCTGGGACAAGAGGGATGTGGAGATGTGCAGAGAAGGACCACAAGGATGCTCAGAGGGCTGCAGCAGCTCTGCTGTGAGCACAGACTGAAAGAGTTGGGGCTGTGCAGGCTGGAGAAGAGGAAGCTCCCAGGTGACCTTCTTGTGGCCTTCCAGGATCTGAAGGGGGGTCTACAAAAAAGCTGGGGAGGGATTTTATGGGCTATCAGGTAGTGAGAGGATTGGGGGGAGTGAAGCAAAGTTGGAGGTGGGGAGATTCAGACTGGAGGTGAGGAGGAAGTTGTTCAGCATGAGAGTGGTGAGAGCCTGGAATGGGTTGCCCAGGGAGGTGTTTGGGGCCAGATTCCCGGAGGTTTTTGCAGCCAGGCTGGCAGAGGCTGTGGGCAGCCTGCTCTAGGGTAGGGTGTCCCTGGGCATGGCAGGGGGGTTGAAACTGGCTGATCCTTGTGGTCCCTTCCAACCCTGACTGATTCTATGATTCTATTCTATGAAAACAAATATACTCACTGGAGAACCTGCCCCAGCTTCACCAGGGAGTTTATGTGGGTAAAGTCTTCACTGTTGTGCTATGCCAGTCACTGATTCTATGAATTCCCAGGAAGCTGTGGCTTTCTCCCCTTTCCACACTCCTATCTTCTGCTAGTTTGAGAGAAAATGAAGGCTGAGGAAAAAGTGAGAGGAATCAGTGTCCTATCTGCAGAAAAGAAGGCTTGAACTGCAGTTCATTGTTGAGCTTGAGAGGAGGATATCTGCAATTCTTATCTCCAATATGTCCTAAAAGCTCTTGAAACTGTCATTAATGGGTGGCAACAGAAGAGTGTCTACAGCTGGCTCCCTTCTGCATGTTCCTGTCACTGCTGAAAGGGATGTGTCAAAACTGGGAAGGAAGAGGGGTAGTAAAATCCCCTCCAGGTTTGCTGGAGTAGGCAAGAGCAGGTTAAACTCCCCAGTTTTGGAAGAAGCCTAATTCCCAAGTGCTTCATCTGGAGGTCCAACAGCTCTGCAAAGCATCTGAGTTTAGACCTAGCTTTAAAAAAAAAAAAAAAACCCAAACCATAAAATTAGGGATGTAAATAGCTCATATCCACCTTTCCCCTGCAGGCTGGAGAAACCCCCTAGCGTTCCGTGCAGCTGCTCATTGTGCATTCACATAACAAATGAGAAGCAATTTAGCAGCAGCAGCAGAAACAGTCTCCAGGAGCAAACAGAGGAATGCTGATGTTACATGTTCAGTGCATCCCACGAAACTGTGTGGAAATCCCTGGGCTGAGAGGGAAAGAAGGAAAATTAATTGCGGGGCTTGCGTTGGTCGCCTGGAGAAGAAGCAATCATTTCCCATCCCCATCCTGCCAAGATTCCAGGAAACAGCCAGGAAGGGGCTTTAAATTAGGAATGAACAAAAATACATAGGGCAAGAGGTGGCCAGAACTGTGCAGTAGCCTATGTCAAGCCAGACCTGATACCCATTGCCATTTCTGGCGATTTAATTACCACCTAGCAGAAACCCAGCTCCTTCCTTTGGACTTTTTGAAGATGAGTCATGGTCCCCTAGACTGTAATAAGTAGCTTGGACACTGAGACTACCCAGTTCCAGCTTGATACTATGACTCATGCTTTACTACGCTCTTGGATTTCTTATGTGGACAGCCAGGAAGATTTTTGTGTCTCTGCATATAATCGTTCTCGTTTGCATATGTGGTTAGCCAACACAAAAAAAATCAACCTTTCCTGAGGAAAACAGAGACTAGGCTGTACTTGCAGACCTCTTGAAATGCATTTTCTTCGAAACCAAGTAGATGGGGTAGAAAGCAGGCCATTGGCATCAAAAAGTGACCTTATTGTGCTCTTTCAGTATCTTAAGGGGGCCTACAAGAAAGCTGGGGAGGGACTTTTTAGGATGTCAGGTAGTGATAGGGCTGGGGGGAGTGGATTTGGATGTGGTTTAGGAACTCGTTCTGCTTCTGCATGCATTTAATAGACATCCCCCCCCCCCCAAAAAAAAAAAAAATTGATTTTCCCAGCAAAACACTTCAATTCTGTGATTTTATAGCTTCAGACACTGAACACTGGTCCACTCCTGTTCTGTGCACACTTCCAATCTCTAAGAGTCTTCCCTGATGAGTTTTCACAGCTATGTGATACCCAAACTCCCTGTGAAACAGCAAGTAGGTTTCTTTGGGCTGAAGAGTTATTAGTGGCAACTCTGATTTGCTCTGAATCAGAAGCCCTCATCAAATTTTAATGCACACAAAGACAACACAGCAATAAACCCACCCACCTGCAAAAAAAAAAAAAAAAAAGCCTCTAATCTAATATTAAAAAGTGGCAGCTACACCAAGCTGCACATCAGCCTAGTTCCTCTGAAGGGGCTTCTCACAATTGTTGTGCTGCAAAATCTTACCTGTCAGACACTGAAGCTGCTTGGACAAACAAACCAGTGGTGAGTCTTGTGCCTTTGCAACCTGGCTGCCAAGTGAGGACTGTCTTTAAGTCTCCCTTGTCAAAGGTTAGGGCTGGGCCAGCCACCAGACATTAGATGCTCTCCCTTCACACTTCTGCCTTCCCAAAGAGGAAGGGAAAGGAAGAGAAAGAGAACGAAAGAGCTTAAGTGAAACAATAACAATAAAATCTCTGGGAGAGAGAATGAAAGAGCTTAAATGAAACAATAAAATAGTGAAATTTATGGGAGAGAGAAGAAAAGAGCTAAAATGAAACAATAAAACAACGAAATCTATAGGAGAAAGAAGAAAAGAGCGTAAATGAAACAAAAAAATAGTGAAATCTATGGTAGAGAGAATGAAAGAGCTTAAATGAAACAATAAAATAATGAAATCTATGGCAGAAAGAAAAAAAAAGAGTGTAAAAGAAACAACAGAATAATTAAATCTATGGGAGAATGAAAGAACTTAAATTCCAAAGTATCCTTGCAATCTTTCTCCATGCCAAATCCCATAGAATACCACCAATTTTAGCCACAAGCCATATATGTAAAAACCACAGAGTTAAAGGGTAAAATACTGCTTTAAAAAAAAAATCCTGTTCAGCTTCATTTTCAACTTCCAGGATTAATTAGCAATCAAACAAATGGAATTTAACCTCTGTCCCACATTGGGCACCAAGTAAAATTGAATGTGGTGGTTCAGCAGTTCCCTGACCCCCTCCACTCTTTGAAATAGCCCAGGCTAGACTCAGCCAGCTGGAAGTTAATCAATGAAGCTTTATATTTACAGCTTTTCACTCAATACTCAATTTGATTTAGAAGTAAAAAGATATAAAACTTTAACAATAAATAGGAGGTAAGGGGAGTTACAGAAAACAGGGAAAAGGGAACCAAAAATACAGGGTAGGAAGAACGAGAGGTATTGGAGGGTAAAGGGAACAAAATACACAGAATACAACCCATGAAATGGGAGCTGAGTCCAAACGCTGAGATGGATGATTTGATGGTGGAGGAAACAGGATGCAGGATTTTGATGATGAAATGCAGTTAGTTAAGAGTTTCAAAGAAAATGGCTGTTATCCCCCACGTGTTGGCTGGAGAGCAGGTGGTGGTCTGACGACAGAACAGTGAGGAGCTGGTCAGGCAGGCAGGACCAGAGAGAGAAGACAAAATGTTCCCCCCTTTAATAGCAGTCCTTGGCAGGATGTGGGAGGGGGCTAACCATGATACCTGGGGGAAGGTCAGACCGTTCCCAGGGAGGAGTCAGAAGGCTCCAGGTGGGCTCAGCCTTTTACAATAACTTTTCCTGTGTCCTGGTGGTAACCCTTGAACGTGCTTTGCAGATGCAGCCAATGGACCGAGCTATGTGGTTTTTACACTGGCAGCAGTCAGCTTCCGCTGTGTCAATTTGTGCCCGTTTAGAGGAAGGCTTAATTGTTGTTTTGACAGCCACAGAAATTGTTCTGTGGTCCTGAAGGACTGATTATGTTTTTTCCTACCTTCGGTCTGCTTCAGACATTGAAACCCTAACGACAGTTGTGCTCTGTTTGGTTTTGTTTTCGACAAGAGGTGCTTGACAGCCAAGTCTCTGCAATCCCACGGGTCCAGCATTTAAGGGGAGAAGTAGATTTCTTTCCAAGCTGCCTCCACAACTGTGTGGATTCCAGCTTGATTCCCTGCTGAAAGTACAGGCACATTTTAGTTACTCTGTGTGAGACTTAGGCTTCTGTTGATAAATGAATGTAGAGGAGTGGTTCTTTCTTCATTTTTTTCCCCTTTGCACGGTGGTGGTAATGGTTGAGAGAAAGGATGGCAGCAGTGCGACGCTGCCAGCAGGGTGGCCATAATGAGTGTGTTTTACTCTGAATCATCATTTAGGACCTCATTAGCCCCTGTTACATCACAGGGCTTGAAGCTTTTGCTATCAGCTGTACGAATACATCATTAGCACCTTTCAGCCCATCTGCAGTGTTTCTAATTTGCAGTCAAATGGAAGTGCTGTCGGGAAGAGCCTTTGCGCCCACTGAAAAGCACTGAAACTAAAAGCTGCAATAAAAAAGGAACAGAGATTTGGTTTCTATCCCCTTCCTGCAGTGATATTTATTTATTGGCTTGAGTTAGACTCCATTAGCACTGCCAATAATAGAACAACTTCTCTTCTCCCCTGTAGTGGTTTAAGCAGTTACCTGCACCCCCACTTTTTGATCTAAACCCCGGCTAGGACTCAGAAACACTGGAAGTTGATAAATGAAGCTTTATATTTACAGCAATGCACAATATACAGCAAATATTTACAAGGTATAATGGATATTTACAGATATATACAATGAAAGGTAATACAGAAACGCCACAGCCCTCCCAGAGACTCAAATCCCCAAGAGGGGTAACCAACTACCCCCTACCATATTTTCCCCCTTCCCCAATCTTATCTCACCACCTGTTGATGCTGAAGATAAGCAGAGGTAGATCGGCCAGGGGAATTAGTAGCAGGAAAGTAGTTAGTAGAATTACTGAGAATTAGCTACCAAGGCAGAGACAAAGGAGACCATGCAAAGAGCAGCTGCAGCCAGAGTGGTCAGAAACCGTCTGATATCTAATGTTTTGGGTACAATGCTTAAAAATAGAATTTATTTTTTTTTTCTTTCTCAGTAAAACTCTGGTGAAGTGACATCCTGTGTTTTCCTCTCTCAGCCAATAGTCTAATTTCTCACCCAAATTCTCCAATTAGTTCAAATCCAGCACAGGCAGCCACAGCACGGCTGCCCTCAGAACCGCAAATGCTCTCTACAGCCTTAACCTGCCTTTGAGGCTCACCTCGTTTGCTTCTTTGAATTCCTCTTCGGTTGCTTTTCTTCACAGATGCATTTACAGGACTCATAAACATCCTGACCGACCTGATTTGGCGCTACACTGGGGATTTCATGGCTCCCGATATCGTTTGCAGAGTCGTTCGCTACTTCCAGGTACAGAACCCTCAACTTCCCTCTGTGCCCAGGCTGCCGTGGCTTTGTGGGCCCCTCCCACCCCTACCAGCAACAAATCCTGATCCTGTAAAGACATCATCAGGAGTGATAAATGCTGGAAGTGCTCGTTTAAAATCAAAGCACCTCTAATTAAAACTGCTCTGCCTTTTGCGGACCAGATAGAGGAAGACGACCTTGGAGGGGAGGGAAAGCAAGCAAAGGGTTTGGGGTCATTTTAAAGTGGAAGTCTTAGCATATTCTTAGCTCAGTGCTCTTGCTGACAATATTTTCTGCTGCAAATGGGTCTCAGCTGTTGTCTTGTGCACCTCCTGCCACAGGTGGTCCTTCTCTATGCCTCGACTTACGTCCTCGTGTCACTAAGCATAGACCGGTACCACGCCATAGTCTACCCCATGAAGTTCTTGCAAGGAGGTAGGAGGATTTCTCTACCGTGTTGGTTCATTTCTATTCTTCACCTGGCTGCCATGAATTATTCATGCCTGCTGTAGCAACATTTTGGGCTCTGTTACAGGTTTTTTTTTTTCCCCCCAAATGGCAAAGGATCTGCGGTTTCAAGATTTATTAAATGCTGCACTTGGCCCTCAGCGGATTTTTTTATGAGCATTTTGTTAGCAAAGAATGAAATGGCATTTACAAGAAAAAAAGAAAGTAGTAGAGAGGTTTTTTTTCATTATCCCCCAGCATTTTGGAGAAGGTTATTTAAGGGCAAAAGCTATCCCACAAGAGCTGCTGCATCTATTTATTCATTCGCACTGGAAAATAATTTGAATAGAGGGTGTATGAGAATTCCTACAACAGGGTGATAAGAGGACCTCCAAAGCCAGAGCCTGCAAGTCTGAGGATCTGCTGTTCCTTGTTATTTCTTCTATTTGTTATTTTCACAGCACTCAAACGCATCCTGACTGCTTAGCAGCACCGCACATATAAAACTTCCTTTCTGTCCTACAGAGCTTAAAGTGGGATCTTAAGTACCTTGCACTGAGTGATCACACAGACAGTGGGGAGGAAGGGGAACAGTTACAAGGACAAGGAGGTCTGGAAGATGTGTTCTGGTCAACTAAATCTCATCCTTGGTTTTGTGCCAGGGGTGGCTTTAGGCAGCCTGCTCTATGCAGGGCATCAGGTTGGTTGGTGGCCCTTTCTGGCCTCAAAAGCCTCCCAATCAACCACAGCCCAGGCAGTGGTGCAGCTTTGGCAGTTGGGAAGGTCTGAATCATAGAATCAGTCAGGGTTGGAAGGGACCACAGGGATCATCCAGTTCCAACCCCCCTGCCAAGCCCAGGGACATCCTACCCTAGATTAGGCTGCCCACAGCCTCATCCAGCCTGGCCTTAAACACCGCCAGGGACGTGGCCCCAACTACCTAAGCCTCTCCTGGTGCAAGTTGAGGCCATTTCCTTTTGTCCTATTGCTCGTTTGGCCTCTCCAGCCCCTTGGCTGTTCTCCTTCCCCTCCTTCCACCAGGAAGCTCTCCCTGGACAGTTCTACAAAGCATTCCCTGGCCTCAGGCTGTGAGGTCCCCCCACTAACACCATCTCTTTGACTCTGTTGCACAGAAAGACAGGCCAAAGTTCTCATTGGAGTGGCCTGGAGCCTCTCTTTCCTCTTTTCCATCCCGACTCTGATCATCTTCGGGAAGCGGCAGCTCTCCAACGGGGAAGTGCAGTGCTGGGCGCTCTGGCCCGACGAGTCCTACTGGATCCCCTACATGACAGTGGTGGCTTTCCTGGTCTACTTCATTCCTCTGATCATCATCAGGTAAGCCTGGGCTGCAGGCAGCGAGCCCCTGGTGAAACGTCGTCGAGTGTGCAATCAGCCTAATGCTTTAATTTCTGCCCAACGCTTGAATTTCTGCCCAGTGCTTTCCTTTCTCCTCACTCATTGCATTCCCAGCACCTGCCTCGTAACTGCCTCTGCTTTTCAGCACATAATGCAGGGGCTGCTCTACTTGCCCTGTGTGTTCTCCCTGTGGTATTAATAGCCAGAAGCATTTTGCTCTAAAAAAAACCCAACAAAACCAAAACAAAACCAACACAAAACCCAAGGACTGAATCTCTTAAAGTGTGTCCACTTATCTCCACGGCTCCAGGCGTGAAGTGTGCCTCTATAAATCCACCCTGAAGCTGTAGCTCTTATGACAAAACAGAGTTTTAATAAGAGGACAGGAAACCACACTTAACACTAATTAAAATTAAATTACCTTAAAGTGCTCTCGAGCTGCACGGCGCTAGGGGAACATTTCTTCACCAGGACCAGAAAGCAAGCTCCAAGCATTGAGGAGAAAGTTCTGAACCATGAGAGTGGTGAGAGCCTGGAATGGGTTGCCCAGGGATGTGGTTGGGGCCACATCCCTGGAGGTGTTTGCAGCCAGGCTGGCAGAGGCTGTGAGCAGCCTGATCTAGGGTAGGGTGTCCCTGGGCATGGCAGGGATGTTGGAATTGGATGATCTTTGTGGTCCCTTCCAACCCTGACTGATTCTCTGATTCTATAGATGAGGGTCTGGCCAGCCTGATCTAGGGTAGGGTGTCTCTGGGCATGGCAGGAGGGTTGGAACTGCCTGATCCTTGTGGTCCCTTCCAACCCTGACTGATTCTATGATTTAAAGCTGCCAACTGTTCCTAACAGGCAAGCAAACAGAACTCTTCCTTCCTTGCAACAGCAAGCCTAAAGCTGCAAGGATTTGAGAGCTGTTTGCCCCAAATCACAACGATAATTTGCAACAGGAGCTGTTTCAGACCGAGCTCAGCCAATATCCCAGGCTGTACTTTGTGATCAGAGACTTTCATTGCCTCCCTCTGAGGTGCTGCCACCAGCTGCTGTTAAAAGTTGCCCAGCCATGAGGCTCTGCCAGTGCAAAGAGGCAGTCAGAAGCTGATGGGCAAGGGGGGAGTGAAGTTTCTTGAAAGGCTTTCAGTGGCATAGTTTGTCCTCTGAGCCATGAGCTTCCTGCTCATCAGCACTCCAGCTGAGAATGAAGAAATTGTTCATGCTATCTGGTCTAAAGCTCCACAGGTGCAACTTGAGGCTGTTTCTTCTTGTCCTACTGCCTGGGAGAAGAAACTGACCCCTACCTCTCTACAGCCTCCTTTTCTCCAGCCTAAACAGGCCAAGTTCCCTCAGCCACACCTCACAAAACTTGTTCTCTAGACCCCTCACCACCTCTGCTGCTCCTCTTTGGCCATTTTTGGTCACTCATTCCACAGGAGAGTGAAAAGTCTCTTTTCACACTCCACCTTACAGGCTCTCAAAGCCTTCTGGTCCATCTCAGCCACATTCACCTCTTTGGCATGAAAAGGAAAGCCACACAGCAACACATCTTTCAGAGCTGCTGCCACTTTGCTCTCCTTCTCCCTGCTAAGGGAAGAAATTCAAGCCAGATTCAAACCAGATTCTAGTCCAGCTCAGCCACATTTACCTCTTGGGCATGAAAAGGAAAGCCACATAGCAACACATCTTTCAGACTGCCACTGTAGAGCAACAAAGCCACACAGCAACAAATCTTCCAGACCTACTGCCACTCTGCTCCCCTCCTCCCTGCCCAGGGAAGAGATTCAAACCAGATTTGGTCCACCTCAGCCATATTTACCTCTTGGGCATGAAAAAGAAAGCTACACAGCAACAGATCTTTCAGAGCTGCTGCCACTGTGCTCCCCTCCTCCCTGCCCAGGGAAGAGGTTCAGAGCAGCTCAGCTCTGTGACTTGCTTTGCAGCAAATCCCCAGAAGCAAGAAGGTGATGAGGACAGGAGGGGAAAGGCAAAGGCAGGGAAAGTGACATTTTGTGAGATTGCCCTGACAGCTGAGCCATGAATAAAGCATCCTTGAATTTTCGCAGCGTTCACCTTAAATGACTTTCACATTAGGAGTTTATGGCAGGACAGGAACTTCAGCTACTGACCTTGGAGTGATGCCTGTTGCCTGCCCAGGCTTGCTCCTGCCTTTTAGCCGTCACTGATACAAATGCTCCCTACAGTCTTGCAGGCAGGGACTCCCCTTCTCTGCAGTCATCAGGGTCCACCAGATCCTTCCAGCTGCACGGCAGGTTTGATGGCAGACAAGAGGCTGGTTGGTAAGGGGGAGAGAGATCAGGTCGATTCTTCTTGTGTGCTGCTCTGCCCTAAGAGGAACCTGCCAAATGGAAGCGTTACTCAGTAAATGAAGGAAGACATCGGGGGATTTTTTCCTTTAACTGAATGCCCTTTAGCCACCGAGAGAGGATCCAGGAACATGAGGCTGAAAACTGGAGGATGAGTAGCGAAGGAACTGCAAATATGAATAAAGCAGAAGCCAAGGCATACACCACAGCTGCTAGGGAAGCAAGGGAAGGTGTGCAGAGAGAAAGAAGGAGACTTTTCCCCTGCAACCATCCATTTTGTTTGCACAGCAACTCAGCTTTCTCTGCCCAAACTCCCTGACTTAGCCTCCTGGCAGGTGCCTGAAGCAATGTGGGGCACTGCCTGGCAGAGTTAATTCTTAATTAGTTCTGCCGCCTGAATCTGCTTGAAAACCCAACCTCTGGAGCAAAGCTGTTCACTGATGACAGCACTTTTTTTTTTTTTTTTTTCTGGCACATTTCATCCAGAGTGCATACAAAGGATAAAATTTTACTTTCCAGGTGCAGGACTTCATTCCACACTAGATAAGGCTTGCTCCAGCTGAGTGGCTTTCGCTCGCTGCAGCCCAGGTACCATCAGCTTTTAAGCTCCTCTCATCCATCCCTCAGCTCTCAGCAGAGCTGATTTCACATGTTCCTGACAGAGCTTTCAGCTGGCTCACCAGAGCTGCCTTATTCATAGCACTGCAGCTCGTGGAATGAATTATTTAGGTGATAACCTTGCGCTCAGCCTGGGAGACCCTTCCAGTGGCAAGCTAATCCCCACAGACACGGCAGGGGCAAGCCCCAGAGATTCCAAGGCAAGCCACAAGCTATA
>VWZI01007565.1:2121308-2134259 GCA_013396835.1 Psilopogon haemacephalus
TTTTAAACCAAAGCATCTTTCTTTCTTTTTTTTTTTTTTAAATCAATACATCTGTAGTCCAAACTTCAGGGCTGGAATTTTGAGTAATGTAATGAGCCATGGCAAGGGAAAGGGTTACAACCAGAATCACAGAATCGGTCAGGGTTGGAAGGGACTCTGCTGATGTTAGTGGATTCAAAATACACTACAGGCAGGAAAATGATAGAATTTGCTCTATGGGATTGTAGAATTTCGATGCTTGTATTTAGAATCATAGAATCAGGGTTGGAAGGGACCACAAGGATCAGCTAGTCCCAACCCCCCTGCCATGCCCAGGGACACCCTACCCTAGAGCAGGCTGCCCCCAGCCTCTNCTAGAGCAGGCTGCCCACAGCCTCTGCCAGCATGGAAGTTTGCAGCGAGATCTTAGAGCAGCCTTCTAGTACTGGGAGGGAGCTTCCAGGATTGCTGTGGAAGGATTTTCTTACAGAGGCATGTGGTAACAGGTCAAGAATGAATGGACTCAAAGTGGAAGAAGCTATATATAGATTAGACATTAGGAGAGCATTTTTTCCTCTGTGAGGGTGATGAGACACTGGGACAGGTTGCCCAGAGAAGTTGTGGAGTCTCCAACCCTGGAAGTGTTCAAAAGCAGTTTGGGTAGGTCTTGTAAGAGGTGTCCCTGTCCATGGCAGAGGGGTTGGAAGTAGGTAAGCTTTAAGGTCCCTTCCAACCCAAGCCATTCTAAGATTCTATGAATACCCCAACTGCCACAATGCTTCAAGAAGCTCTCTTCTGCTTCTATTTCCCTTTCTGGTTTAGGGTGGCTCAGGTTGACCTGACCTGAGTAGGTTTGTAAGTGTCCAGATCTCAGGAACCACTGAGTCCTTGCTGAGCCCAGGGAAGGATGAGCATTGGACCACTGCTTGTTCTCTCTAGGCATGCACTGACACACACACACACATGCACCACCACTGCTCTTCTCTACTACCTGAAGTCTTCCTTCTCCAGGTGGCAAAACCTCTGCTGGCTACACCAGTCGTGGGTTCATATCCAGGGCAAAAGTGAAAGCCATCAAGTACAGCATTGTCATCATCCTGGGTAAGTGAAAAGCTCCGTGGCTGGCAGCTAGGGAGGACAAGGCTGATGTGAGGTTGCTGATCTTCCTCAGCAACCTCTGGCACCAGCATAGAAAGTTCAGCAGATGGCCCAGAGGATGAACTTTCCTCTGACCCACCTTGATTTGCCTTCTGACCTTGTTCTTCCCCTCGCCTCTGGCTCTTAAGTTCCTATTTTAGGCATCTGACATAAGGCTCAAATGCAATGCTGTGAGCATAAAGAAAGGAGAGATATTGCCTCAAAGGAAGCGGCTGATGCTTTTTAAACTAAAAGAGAGGAGATTGAGGTTAAATAGAAGGAAGTTGGTTTTTTTCTTTCTTTTTTTTTTTTACAATGGGTATGGTGAAAGATTGGCACAGGTTGCCCAGAGAGGTCAGGCTGGATGGGGCTCTGAGCAACCTGATCTAGTTGAAGATGTCCCTGCTCACTGCAGGGGCGGGGTTGAACTAGATGACCTCTATAGATCCCTTCCAACCCAGACCATTCTATGATCTCCTTCCTCTTCAGCCTTGACAAGTGAGCTGTCTTCTGGGCTCAGAGACTGTGGCATGTTAGGTGCTGGGGCAGAGCAAAGGAGAGGAAGGAGAGGCAAAGGGTGCAGAGAAAAGGAGGGGAAGGAGAGGCAAAGGATACAGAGAAAAGGAGGGGAAGGAGAGGCAAGGGATGTAGAGCAATGGAGAGGAAGGAGAGGCAAAGGGTGCAGAGAAAAGGAGGGGAAGGAGAGGCAAGGGGTGCAGAGCAATGGAGAGGAAGGAGAGGCAGAGGGTGCAGAGAAAAGGAGGGGAAGGAGAGGCAAGGGGTGCAGAGCAATGGAGAGGAAGGAGAGGCAAGGGGTGCAGAGCAAGGGATGCAGAGCAATGGAGAGGAAGGAGAGGCAAGGGATGCAGAGCAAGGAAGAGGAAGGAGAGGCAAGGGGTGCAGAGCAATATAAGTGATGCTAGAAGCCTGTTGACTGCCGAGCTGGGATAGAAGCAGCTCTCCTTTCCCAGCTGGGCAGCAGATGACTCAGTGCAGGTGTCCTCTGTCTCCCAGGGAGATGACATTATCCTGACAGAATTAGGAGGCTGACATTCTAGCTCGGTGAATAAAAGCAGCGTCACAGAGGGCTTGTGATTAGCTGCCAGAGACTGGCAGGAAGGAGACCAAAGCTATTTACTCCCAAGGGCTGGCAGCCATCCCCCCACCACTGCAAAAGAGATTGCTCCTCTCCCTGCTGTTGCACAAGACTCGGATGGGATGCTGTGGTGATGATGATAATAGCTGCTCCAGAGGTGCTTAGCTCACAGTTCAGTGGTACCATCTGCAGACAGGAGAGGGGCTGGCGTGATTCATGCTTTTTAGAAGCCCAGGAATAGCTTCTCTGTGCCTCAACTTTTCCTGCATGGCAATCAGAGACAGCTTTTGTCAGGAGCAACCGCAGTTGCCACACTGTTAGGTTTGAGGAGCTCGCCTGGGACCTTGGCAACCCTGATGCACCCAGCATCTCCTGAGGTTCAAACAGATTGCACTGGCAGATTTCCTAACAGCCCTCTCAGGTTCTGCAGAGTCCATGCTACAGCCACAGGCTGGCACTGCATGGCTGTTGTGCTGGTGCCCGTCGTAGGCACTGCCACTTTGGTCGCTCTGCAAAGCCAGAAGGGAGTTGACCTCTTCTTTGCACTTTCAGTGAGCACTCAGCTAATTACCAAGGAAGCACTACTGGTTAATGTGACTAGAAAAAAGCCTGAAGTCACTTGGCTGAGCCCTTTGAGTCAGAGAGATCATACCATAGAATAGAATCATCCAGGCTGGAAGAGACCTCCAAGCTCATCCAGTCCAACCTAGCATCCAGCCCTATTCAATCAACCAGACCACGGCACTAAGTGCTCCATCCAGTCCTTTCTTGAACACCTCCAAGGATGGTGACTTCACCATCTCCCTGGGCAGCCCATTCCAATGCCAATCACTCTCTCTGGGAAGAACTTCCTAATATCCAGCCTATACCTTCCCCACCACAACTTAGAATCATTGAATCAGTTGGGGTTGGAAGGGACCACAAGGATCAGCCAGTTCCAACCCCCCCTGCCGTGCCCAGGGACACCCTACCCTAGAGCAGGCTGCCCACAACCTCATCCATAGAATCATAGCATCAGCCAGTTCCAATCCCTCTACCATGCCCAGGGACACCCTACCCTAGAGCAGGCTGCCCACAGCCTCTGCCAGCCTTGCCTTAAACACCTCCAGGGATGTGACCCCAAACACCTCCCTGGGCAACCCATTCCAGCTCTCACCACTCTCATGCTCAACAACTTCCTCCTCACATCCAGTCTGAATCTCCCCACCTAGAGACTGAATTTCACAGGTGCCTGCCCCCTTGCAAGCCTGGCACCTGAAGTCCAGCTGAGTGACCTGCCTGTCCCAGCATTCCCATAGCTGTAGAAGCAGAAAAGGGTTGTCAAGCACTAGAAGAGGCTGCCCTAATGGTGTCCCCATCCCTGGGGGGATTTAAAAGGCAGGTAGGTGTGGTGCTAAGGGCCATGGTTTAGTGCTGAGTGGGCAATGCTCAGTTAGTGGTGGGACTCGATCTTAAAGTGTGTACTTGATGATCTCTGCGCAGCCTGATCTAGTTGAGGATGCCTCTGCTTACTGCAGAGGGGGTTGGACAGGATGAGCTTTGCAGGTCCCTTCCAACCCAGCCCATTCTGTCATTCTGTCTCCTCCCACCAAAATGACTCTTTGGTTCTAAACCTGGACTGGAAAGCCTTTATGAAAGGAGATGCCACAGCTATTTGTGAGGGGGGTGGGTCACAAACAGAGTTATATCTGTGGCCTTTTTATTTCCTCCACTGGGAGGGCCTATGAACCACTCACCCTTTTCTTCCCTCCCCCAAATTCTCCTCTCAAATGGCAGTAGGGGAACCAGAGCCTTCCAGCACCCAGCAGGCACACAGCACCTCCCATCAGGCTGCCCAGTGCCACGTTCCTCTGCCCAGGGGTGGTGTGGATGCCATCAGTTCCTTGCCCCTTGGAGGGGGAGGTCTGAGAGCCCTCTCTTAACAGGTAGCTGTGACAGGCAGCCCAGTCACAGAGCAAGGAATTCGATGCTCTGGCACATGTAGATTGGCTGCTGCCTCCGGGGAGCACTAAGGGAGTGCTTCACTGTAACTGATGATGCCTTAACTGCATCCCTATTTACCCTTTGATGCGTCAAAAGTGCTTCCATGCGCCTAGAGGGAGCACTCCAAACGCTTAAGAGGGGCACACACAATATACTTGATGGGCATGAAGGCTAAAATAAAGACAAATAAAAGCACAGTCTAATAACTGTTCTCTTAAACAAGGTCCTGAGCAGGCAGAAAATTTTGGAGGGTTGGTGTGTTTGTTCATGAAAAAACAAACAAACAAACAAACCAACCAAAAAACCCAACCACTTTGTGTTAAGAACACTTTGTGGGTGTCATGGGCAGGGGCACTGAGCGCAGCCTCAGCAAGTTTGCTGATGGCACCAAGCTGTGTGGTGCAGCAGCCAGGCTGAAGGGCAGGGATGGCATCCAGAGGGACCTGGGAAGGCTGCAGAGGTGGGCACAAGCCAACATCAGGAGGGTCAACAAGGCCAAGTGCAAGGTCCTGCAGCTGGGTCGAGGCAATGCCAAGCACAAATGCAGGCTGGGCAGGGACTGGCTGGAGAGCAGCCCTGAGGAGAGGGACTTGGGGGTGCTGGTGGAGGAGAAGCTCAACGTGAGGCAGCAGTGTGCACTTGCAGGGCAGAAAGGCAAGCAGAGGCTGGGCTGCAGCAGGAGCAGTGTGGGCAGCAGGGCAGGGAGGTGATTGTGCCCCTCTGCTGTGCTCTGCTGAGAGCCCACCTGGAGTAGTGCATCCAGTGCTGGAGCCCCTGGGACAAGAGGGATGTGGAGATGCTGGAGGTGTGCAGAGAAGGGCCCCGAGGATGCTCAGAGGGCTGCAGCAGCTCTGCTGTGAGCACAGCCTGAAAGAGTTGGGGCTGTGCAGGCTGGAGAAGAGGAGGCTCCCAGGTGACCTTCCTGTGGCCTTCTAGGATCTGAAGGGGGCTACAAAAAAGCTGGGGAGGGACTTTTGAGGCTATCAGGCAGTGACAGAACTAGGGGGAATAGAGCAAAGCTGGAGGTGGGGAGATTCAGACTGGACATGAGGAGGAAATTCTTCAGCATGAAAGTGATGAGAGCCTGGAATGGGTTGCCCCTGCAGGGAGGTGTTTGAGGTCACATCCCTGGAGGTGTTTTTGGCCAGGCTGGCAGAGGCTGTGGGCAGCCTGCTCTAGGGTAGGGTGTCCCTGGGCATGGCAGGGGGGTTGGAACTGGCTGATCCTTGTGGTCCCTTCCAACCCTGACTGATTCTGTGATTCTAAGAAAGTCTCTGTAGGTGATTGCCTCCCTAAACAGCTGAAGTATCTAATGCCAAGCTCTTATCCTCTGTCTCTCTCTTCCAGCATTTGTTCTCTGTTGGAGCCCTTACTTTCTTTTTGATATCCTGGACAACTTCAACATACTGCCTGAGACCAAAGAGCGTTTCTATGCCTCTGTGATCATTCAGAACCTGCCAGCTCTGAACAGTGCCATCAACCCCCTCATCTACTGCCTCTTCAGCAACCGCCTCTGCCCTCCTTTCGAGTACCTCTCCCCTCCTGTCACTCTGAGTAACCCCTAGGAAGGGAGAAAAAACATAAACACAACCACTTCCAGAATCCTTCTTCATCCAGCGTCCACCATCCACCATCATTCATCATCATCTTTCTCCATCCCCTTGATCCATCTCCATCCGAACTGGTTGTGTACAGATTTTGCATTTTGTTTCCCTTCCCTGTATTTTTTTTGCAACTCCCCTTACTTAAAATGCCTCTTATTTATTCTTTTAACTTCCAAGTGGAATCAAGGCTATTTCTTGGGGGTTTGGGCTCCAGGAAGCCAGCTAGAACCGATACAAGGAGGAAGAGGAACCCCCTTGGAGCACTATGTGCAGCTCTGGAGCCCCCAACACAAGAACAGCTGGAGCCAGTCCAAAGGAGGCCATTAAGATGCTGAGAGGGCTGCAGCAGCTCTGCTCTGAGGACAGGCTGAGAGAGTTGGGGCTCTGCAGCCTGGAGAAGAGAAGGCTGCCAGGAGACCTTATAGAAGCTTTCCAATATCTGAAAGGAGCTTACAGGAAGGCTGGGGAGGGACTATTGACAAGATCTTTTAATGACAGGATGAGGAGGAATGGGTTTAAGCTGGCAGAGGGGAGATTGAAAGTGGATGTTAGGAGGAAGTTGTTTGCAGGGAGGGTGGTGAGACACTGGCACAGGTTGCCCAGGGAGGTTGTGGAGCACAGAAGCATGCAATGGGATCTGTGCTCTTTGATCACATTCTGTGCTCCACATTGAAGATCACATCTGGTGATTCTGTGCTCCAAAACCTCCCTGGAGGTGTTCAAGGCCAGGTTGGATGAGGTCTTAAGGGACCTGATCTAGTGGGAGGTGTCCCTGCCTATAGCACAGGAGGGGTTGGAACTGGCTCAGCTTTGAGCTCCCTTCCCACCTAAACCATTTTATGATTTTATGAACCCCTAAACTGACCTCTTGTTTCCAGCTGGTTTCATCCTGACTGTTCCTTGTTTTCCTTAGAGAAAGAAGAACGCGAAGGCTGGGGGGGACATTCCGAGACAAGAGCGAAGGAGGGCAGGAGATGCAGGTCCTGTCCAGACCAGGAGAAGTCTAGCACAGACCATGCTCCACAAAGCTCTGCTGGGGAAAGCAGAGGCCCCTTGCAAGCTTCACACAACCACGAACGGATGGAGATGGACAGCAGAGAGCTCTCACCTCGTATTTTGGAGTGGCACTGGGTGAGCTGCCAGTGCCCAGCTCAGCACGAAGGGTCTGCATGCCTCTGTCGGGAGGGTTCATCTTGGCCCTGCTTTCCAGCAAGCTGTAATAAAGATGTACTCTGAAAGCAAAGAACAGTGGAAAGGTCTGCTCAGAGCCTTCTCTCTTTTGGAGGGAGTCACTGACAATCACCTTCTGCATCACCCAGCTGATGCAACTGATAAAGAGAATGGGTTAGGTTGGAAGGGAGCTCAAAGCTCAGCCAGTTCCAACCCACCCTGTGCCATAGGCAAGGACACCTCCCACAAGAACAGGTCCCCCTTAAGACCTCATCCAACCTGGTCTTGAACACTTCCAGGGATCACATTCTGTGCTTCTGTGCTCCACAACCTCCCTGGGCAACCTGTGCCAGTGTCTCACCACCTTCACTGCAAACAACTTCCTTCTAACATCCATTTTCAACCTCCCCTCTGCCACTTTAAACCCATTACCCTTTGTCCTGTCATTACAAGTCCTTGTCAATAGTCCCTCCCCAGCCCTCCTGGAGCCCCCTTCAGATAATGAAAGGCCACTCCTGGAAGCTTTCTCTTCTGCAAGCTGCAGAGCCCCAACTCTCTCAGCCTGTCCTCATAGCAGAGCTGCTGCAGCCCTCTCAGCATCCTGGTGGCCTCCTCTGGACCGGCTCCAACAGTCAGGAATGACCTGAGGTCAGGTTCCATCCACCCCCCAGGAGTGGATTGAACCCAGGAGGAGTTAGCCCTTTACACTCCTTGTGGTGAGAACTCCATAAGCTGATCTCCAAAGTCCTCCTCCTGCTACCCAGGCATGCTCTGGCCAGTGGAGCCTTCTTCCAAGAGCAAAATCATCCCACAGATAGGAATGAAGTCATGCAGGAGCCATCTGTCTTCTCCCTTCCACCTCAGGGCAATCCTGCCTGCAGGAGGGGAGATTTTAATTTGTTCCTCAGTCTCGGGTGAGGTGATTGATTGGAGGAGTAAAAGCACTTTTTTTTTTTTAAGTGGAAGGTAAAATATGTTTCATTTCCTTCACAGCAAATTGTAATTTCTTTTTTTTTTTTTTTTCTCCACACAGCTTTCAATTTAGATAAGCATTATAAGCTGAATGCTTCATTAGATAATCCTCTGGCATGTTTGATGGCCTCTTCTTCTGAGTGTGCATAAACCCCCAGAGGGTTTAAGCACTGAAACACGGACAGGAATTTGCAACCAGACATCACTGATGGCACAGGCCTCAGTTAGTTACAGTGGAACGTAATTAGAGGCTTAATTGTTAATTTAGATGCAAGTGAGGCAAGTGAAAATGGGGCTAAAATTCAGTTGCATTAATCAATTTGTTAATGGTGACCAGCCTGAGGCTTCCCCTAGGAAGAAGTGGGTGATCTGCAGGACCTGGAGGGCAGAGATGTCATGGAATCATGGCATGGTTTGACTTGCAGCAGGTTGCCCAGGGAGCAGGTGGAAGCCTCATCCCTGGATGCTTTTAAGGCCAGGCTGGATGTGGCTCTGAGCAACCTGCTCTGGTGTGAGGTGTCCCTGCCCATGGCAGGGGGGGTTGGAACTGGATGATCCTTGAGGTCCCTTCCAGCCCTGAGAGCTCTGTGATTCTGTGATCATCAAGCCTCCACCACCTCCCTGGGCAGCCCATTCCAATGCCAATCACTCTCTCTGGCAAGAACTTCCTCCTAATATCTAACCTGGCATAACTTGAGACTGTTTCCCCCTCATTCTGTTGCTGGTTGCCTGGGAGAAGAGCCCAACCCCACCTGGCTGCAACCTCCCTTCAGTTAGCTGCAGACAGCAAGGAGGTCACCCCTGAGCCTCCTCCTCTCCAGGCAGCGTGGAGAAGCCTCCTATTGATCTGGTTCAGGATGCTTATCACTGCATAGGAAATATAATCACTTCTGCTCAACTATGCAGATGGCAAACAGATAAACACTGAGCCTTCAGAGAAGCAGGACAAGGACATTCAGCAAATTAACCCTGTGCAAGAAGTGTCAGAATTGTACAAACCCCAAAGTGATGCATCAAGGAGGGGGGGAAAAAAAAAAAGAAAGGCTGGAGAAAAGTGGTGCTGGAAAGCACAAAACTAGAGAGGAGCTGGAGAGGATAATAATGAGCAACCTTGGATGAGCTCCTCCTGTGGCCAGGGTGGGATGAAAGGGGATCAGGGAAAAGAGCTAAAGGGTTTTTCAACGCCTTTCCAGCACACAATGGGGAGCACAGATGTGGAAATCACACCTCGGCGAGATGCTTTTACCAGGCTGGGCTCGGCTGCCAAAAAAAGAGGCACACACCAATCTGGGGGAGGCTGGGAGAAAAAATCTCCTCCAGTAAGAAATGTCAAGATCAATCTTTTCTTTTTTTTCCTTTTTTTTCTTTTTCTTTTTCTTTTTTTTTTTTTTGCCTAGAACAAGATTGCCAATAACAGCACCTGGGAACTTTCACAGGGCAGTGGAATAAAAAAAAAATAAATTAAAAATAAAAAAAGCACAGTGGCAGAAAATTAAGTTTAGTGGAGCAAGACAGTTTGCATCAGTGGTAGAAAGCTGGAGCCTACAAATCACATCAGGCATTAGCATCACATCTGAAGAGTGAAAAAGAAAAAAAATAAATCTTTAACTAGTGGAAGGAATTATCGTGAGGAACAGAGGAGTGCTCATCTCTGATGCCTTTGACCAAGCCAAGGAGATCCTGTTGTGTAAACACCATTCAACAGGTCCTTCCTCACTTTAAAATCACAGCAGGCAGAGTGTGGCCAAGGGGAGCAGGGAAGGGATGGTGCCCCTGTGCTCAGCACCAGGGAGGCTGCATCCTGGAGGCTGCATCCAGATTTGGGCTTCTCATTTTAAGGAGGAGCTGGAGAAAGGAGTGGTTGAGGGGACTGAGGTTGTTTCAGGTGGTGACAGGGCTAGGGGGAATGGAGCAAAGCTGGAGGTGGGGAGATTCAGACTGGAGGTGAAGAGGAAGTTGTTGAGCATGAGAGTGGTGAGAGCCTGGAATGGGTTGCCCCTGCAGGGAGGTGTTTGGGTCCACATCCCTGGAGGTGTTTTTGGCCAGGCTGGCAGAGGCTGTGGGCAGCCTGATCTAGGGTAGGGTGTCCCTGGGCATGTCAAGGGAGTTGGAACTGGCTGATCCTTGTGGTCCCTTCCAACCCTGACTGATTCTAGGATTCAATGTGGTGCTGAGGGATGGATCCCCTGCACCCTATAGAATCATAGAATGGTCTGGGTTGGAAGGCACCTCTGGAGGTCACCCAGTCCAACCCACTCCTGCAGTCAGCAGGGGCATCCTCAACTGGACCAGGCTGCCCTGTTCCTGTGAAAGAACTCCCTCTCACACATTGCTTCTGGGCGGGGGGGAGTCTGCCTCATTCTAACTCTGCTGCCAGAACAGGGCACTGGGGCAGGCGGTTTCTAACCCACCTGAGGATGCCAGCTCCTACTTTTCCTCTTCCAGCAACTTTTCTGCCTTGATGCAAAGCTCAGCAGCTGGCCCTCTGCTGTGCAGCAGGTAGCCAAGGAGCCATTTGTCATTTTCCACAGGGCAGCACAACCACATCACCAACTGCAAATTTAATCTGCGCCGCGGACTGCTTATGGCTCTGCAGCTGAGTCACTCTGATTGCTTGGATCTGCTTTTGTCACCTGGAGAAGGATTTATTAAAAGAAAAAGAAGTGAGACAGGGGGAAAAAAAAAAGAGAGAGAGAGAGAGAGAGACTAAACTGGCTCGTTGCCAGTTGGCAAGCACCTGAGTCTTTTTCTTTTTCCCCTGCTGAATGGAGGATTAGTGAGCATTAATCCTGGCTGAAGGCAGCACATTCAAGCAGGTTCTCATGGGGAGCATGGCCCAGTGTGATTACTGAGATGTTCTGCTTCAGAAGATCTTGACAGCTGTTTCAGGCTCAGCATCACCAAGAAATGCTTTCAGCTACTTCCAACCTCCCTGCCATGGGCAATCACCTCCCTACTCCTGCTGGCCACAGCATTTCTAATCCCAGCCAGGATGCCATTGGCCTTCTTGGCCACACTGCTGGCTCATACTCAGCTCCTGCCTATTACAGCCCCCAGCTCCCTTTCTGCCAGCAGCTCTCCAGCCACACTGCCCCAAAGCCTGCAGCACTGCTTGGGGTTGCTGTGACCCAAACACCTGCTGCTTGCACTCCAGAACCAATTAATACATTGATAATCCTGCTGGCCACAGGCAGTCCTGCCCCAGCCATTCAGTCAGCTATGAAACCAGTCTTATTCACGCCCCTTCTGCCTTCCCTCCCTCTCTCATCATCTATTTTCAATAAATCTTCCCTGCATGCTGCGAGGGGAAGCAATAAGAGCTGCTGAACCACTGCAAGATGAACCCATTCAAACAACTGATTTGGGGCATCCTCTGCATTTTGTCAATAATAGGCCATTACAGCACAAGACCAGAAGTAAGCCAATTTGCTGAGCAGGAAGGAGATGCTGCCTGATGCTAGAAATCCTCCTACTCCCCTGCTTCGACCCACAGGTCAGCTTGAAACTCTGCTACACACAGTTCAGCCATAACCTTTGCCTGCAAGCTGCATCAGAAGTGTAACTAGAGCTGGGAATGTTCTCAGCACAGCACCCAGAGGTTTCCCTGCCCGAGCAAGAGCTGAGCAGCTCTCAGATTTAGATGATCTCCCATCCTTTTCACACCTCCCAGTTGTTCCTTCACAGCTGAACTCTATTAATACTCAAACAGTAAAGGTTTCCTCTCACACCACGTCTGCTGTCCTACTCCTTCCTCATAGTACAGACTACAAGGATGGGCATGAGGATATCTACTATGAGGACAGGCTGAAGGACCTGGGGTTGCTCAGCCTGGAGGAGGCTCTGGGGAGACCTAATAGCAGCCTGCCAGTACCTGAAGGGGACCTACATGAAGGATGCAGAGGGACTGTTTGCAAAGGCCTGTAGGGATAGGACGAGGAGCAAAGGCTTCAAACTAGAGAGGAGCAGATTTAGACTGGATATTAGGAGCAGGTTCTTTACTATGAGGGTGGTGGAGCACTGCAACAGGTTGCTGAGGGAAGTGGTTGAGATGTTCACAGCTGAGGCTTGACAGGACTCTGGGCAACCTGATGTCCTTGAGGATGTCCCTGCTGACTGTGGAAGGGATTGGACTGGATGACTTTAGGAGGTCCTGTCCATCCTGGGCTGTTCTACGATTCTGATTCCTTTGCCTTGCTGCTGCCAACTCAGCAGCACCTTACTCTTCTGCTTTACTGCAGGGCTCCCCACTGCACCAGGGTAGGTGTAGGCTGGACATCAGGGGGGAAAAAAAAAGGAGTGGTGAAGCATTGGAATAGGCTGCCCAGGGAGGTGGTGGAGTCACCACTCCTGGGGTGTGTTTAAAGGCCATTCAGGTGTGGCACTTAGCCACATGGTTCAGTGGTGACCTTGGCAGAGCAGGGTGAATGGTTGGACCTGATGATCCATCCATCCATCCATCCATCCCAGGCTGGATGAGGCTCTGCACAGCCTAATCTAGGGTAGGGTGTCCTTGCCCATGGCAGCAAGGTTGGAACTGGCTGATCCTTGTGGTCCCTTCCAACCTTGACTGATTCTATGATCTCAAAGGTCTTTTCCACCCTGGATGATTCTATGACTCTGTGACATCTTCTCTCTGTTTCACATATTCCTTCATGGATATTCCAAAAAAAATAAAGGAGGCCTGGAAGAGAGATGTGAACTTGGCTTAATTACCTGAAGCACATCCTGCATTACTTACCTGAGGGTGCAGCTTCCTTGCATCTGCTGTGGGCCACTGCCTTAAACCTCAGTCAAAGACCCCATCCAGAGCAGAAATGCAACATCCACCAGCAGCATAAGGACAATTTCCATCTTTTTCCTTTTTTTTTATTTAACCACATAAGTACATGTCAACAGTTGGCATAAACTTCATAAAAATACAGTACCTTTTGCTGTGCTGTAGCACAAGTCACAATGTTTATATATAAAGATTTTTTCTTTCTTTTTTTTTTTTTTTTTTTTTTTTTTTTT
>VWZI01007565.1:2134835-2150455 GCA_013396835.1 Psilopogon haemacephalus
GTTGATAAAATCCAGGCAGGATCTAAAGATCTAATACCTAAGGGGGGAGGGGGGGGGAAAGAAAACAGGGCATCAAATTTTGCAAAAGTAATTTCTCATCAAGCCAGGCGCTGAAGGTCTTGTTAAGGCAGTGAAGGATTTTCTTTTAGTATCTTTCTAAGGCTANAAAACCCAAAAAAAGACAAAAAAAAAAAAAACCCAAAACACCCAAAAGTTGTGTGTTATGCATTCAGAAGAAGCTGGCATAAGAATATCATCCTTGGACACCCAAAAGCTAAAACTATGGCACAGTGCAAACGTTACCCTTATCAGCCTTGGGCTTCTTTTTCAGCATCCCTAAAATTCCAAGAGGATGCAGCTTGAGGAATGAAGTTCCAATGTCTGCCTACCAACTCTCTGCATTTCAAAAGCAAGCTTAAGAAGTGATCCCAGGTGAGGAATGTTCTTAACCTTCTCAAAGAAGGGGGGAGGGGGAAGAAAAAAAAAAAAAAGCCTTTCTCTCAGACACAAGCAGTGAGTTTCAAAGAGAATTTCTACTATTACCTTAGCCCAGAAGGGAGATGGTAATGAAAGTGACATGGGCAATGTGATGTCAGATGCTATAGCACCATTCCTTTATGCCTAGCTGCTAGCACCAAAGCCTTAAACCTGCTTTGCTAAGCCATTCTGACAGTCCCATTTCACAACAGCATTGGTTTTGAGAATGGAGTTGCCTTCCACAGCTACTTTTTAACTCTTTTTTTTTGTTTGTTTGTTTGTTTGTTTTGGATCAGTGTTGAATAAAATGTGCAAACACAGAATCATTTGCATAGCAAATCTCAAGGGACTGACCCCGAAATAGAAATCCACAAACTGTTAGGTTCAAGATATTTCTATGATCAGAATTCACTTAAAATGGTTAAAAAAAAAATAAATAAAACCAGATGTGGTTTGTTTTTTGTTTTTTTTTTTTCCCCATTTTAAGTCTAGTAAAAAAAGGTTACTTCTGATTTAGAATTCTTAAGAGAGTTACTAGTTCAAAAAAAAAAAAAAAAAAGGGAAAAAAAGCCTGATGGGTCTCTTTGCATTGAAGTATTATTCCTTTGGAATCTTCAGGACTCTGTAATTGCTGTTTTCAAACACTGTGATGAAATAGGGCCTGGAATCCTCACTCATCAGGGTACACAAAGGGATTTTGCCACTGTTAACAGGGTCTTCCACATCCCAAATTTCAGGCATGCTGCAACCAGGCCTAGAAAACACAGAAATGGAGAAAAAAAAACCCAAAAAAACAAAAAAACAAGAGAAATGAGGAAATGACATCCAAAACCCCAAAGCTTGCTGCATTGCAGTTTTATAAACCTCTCTAGGAATATCTGATTGTGCCATCTAGATCCTTGAGTTTAACTTCATGCTAAAGATTCTCAGCAGATTACAAAGAGCAGTAAATATCAATCAGGCAGCCCAGAAGGGAAATAGCATCTGAGGCTGCAGCCAGAGAGGGGAGTGTGGGCAGCAGGGTGAGAGAGGAGGATCCTGCCTCTTTAACTCTGCTGAGACCTCACACCTCCAATCCTGTCTCCAGTTCTGGTGCTCCCAGCAGAAGGAGGACACATAACTGCTGGAGTGCAGAGGAGAGCTGCAAAGATGATCAAGGGCTAGAACATCTCTGCTATGAGCATGTTGTTTAGGAGAGGGAGGGAGGCAGACAGGGAGAGGGAGGAAGACTACTCACTTCTTTCTGCTTACACACAATGACTCTTCCAGAATGTAGTAATTCACTCCCAGCTTTATCAATTCTCTTTTCACTTCCTTTGCAGGTTTTCGACTGTACATGGAATACACAACTTTAGTTCTGGCCCTTCAAAAAGAGAAACAGAAAGAATCAGCTGCTGACAGAGCATCAAACTGTAAGCCTCTACTTTAGACTGGACAGGAAGGTTTTTTGTTTCATAGAACGGTTGGAAGGGATCTCAAAGCTCATCCAGTGCCATAGGCAGGGACACCTCCCACTAGAACAGGTTGCTCGAAACCTCGTCCAGCCTGGCCTTCAACACCTCCAGGGAGGGAGCAGCCACAACCTTCCTGGGCAACCTGTGCCAGTGTCTCACCAGCCTCACTGCAAACAACTTCCTCCTAACATCCAGTTTCAATCTCCCCTCTGACAGTTTAAACCCATTTCTCCTTGTCCTGTCATAACAAGACCTTGTGGCCCCCTTTCAGGCTACTATAAGGTCTCCTTGAAGCCTCCTCTTCACCAGACAACTCAGGAGAACTGCAGTGTGAATTTACAGTGCCATCTGCTTCCATGTGATGTTTGCAGATCAAACCAGACCCTCAGCTTCAGCATTTACCTTAATCCTGCATCTTCATAGTGAGGATGATTCACCACGGGACGAAGCGTGGAGAGTTTAACACTTGCCATTGTAGGCATTGCTCCTGCAAAGACTGCATCTGAAAGACAGGATGAGAGGCACATTTGGAATGAGGAACTGAGTAGTAAAAGCAGAGAAGCAATCTCCAAATATCCAAACAGCAATCCTGTAGGAAAACACAGAAAGAGGGTAGGGTACACTCTTTGAAAAGGCACTACACAGCACCAAGAGGTGCCCTCTGCCCTGGTGAGGACAGTGCAGGCACAGCACACACACCCCCAATTCTCTTCTAGCAAAATGATGATCACACAGGACCAGCACAAACATCTTTTAATTGGGCTCTGCAAACCAACTTTTGCTGTAGAGCTGCTGCACCACTGCCTAGAACCTCCAGACTGGAACGGGCTTGCCTGGGGAGGTGGTGGAGTCACCATCCCTAGAGGCGTTTAAGAGGAGGCTGCATGAAGCACTTAGTGCCATGGGTTAGTTAATTAGAAAGTGCAGGGTGATAGGTTGGACTTTTCCAACCTGGTTAATTCTGTGACTGGTAGCAGCCTGGAGTGTAACACAAAAAGCTGCTGGCAGTTTTTTCACCTAACATAGTTTCTACGTGGGCAAGCACATCCAACTCAACCGTGGCTTTAGGATAGTCCCAAAGCAAATCCAGAGACAGCAGCAGCACCTCTGCAGTCACTCATGCCAAGCTCTGTAGTTGCATCTCACAGTAAATGGGGGAACATCAACACACGATCGAATGCTTTACCTTGTCTGGTGCTGACTTTTATCCACTCTAACAGTTCCTCCTGTGGCAAATTGCTAAATTCTCCCATGATGTTCCACTGAGTTTGCAGGTTTGCTGATCCCTCTATTGCCATCAATGCTAAAATAGCAAAGACCAAGGTTTTGGGCTGGATTTTACAGAAGAGCCATCCAAACAACTGAAATGCAAGAATCGATTAACTTCCAGGCAACAATTCTGTCACATTGCATGCAACACAATTTTCATTGATCTGGAGGGGACCTAACACATATCACAACATCAAACATCTCTGCTCTTGCTTCTTCACTAAACTTCCTGCACCTGGGGAGGAATTAGCTGCAGCAGTACAGGTTAGGAGGTGAACTACTAAGGAGCAGCCCCCGTGGAGAAGGACCTGGGAGTCTTGGTAGACAGCAAGTTCTGCATGGGACAGCAATGTGGACAAGAACAAAGGTTTCCTGGGGTGCATTAGGAAGAGTCCAGCAGACTGAAGGAGGCTCTCCTCTTAATATATTCTGGTGAGAGTTTATCTGGAATCCTGCACCCAGTTCTGGGCTCCCCAACTCAAGAGGGACAGGGATCTACTGGACAGAGTCCAAGGGATGGCTACAAGGATGCTGCAGGGACTGCAGCTCTGCCTGATGAGGAAAGGCTGAGAGCCCTTGCATTTTTTTCCCCTAATTTGCTCTAAGCAAGCACTCATGAACACAAGAAGAGGTAATTGAGAAGAAAGATGGGACCAGATCTGCTGTGCTGCAGATTCGTTTTGAGCAGGAATCCTTTATCTCACCTGTATCTGACAGGAACCTTCAATAAGACAAAGTGTGGTTTGCTTCTTCCTCCCCCTGGGGCTCTTAATTAGAAGCTTCCCCTTTCAAAATGCACTGAAGAAATGCATCCAGCTCGGAACACCTTTGCTCATTTTTTTTAATCACAGAATGAAATGATGGGTTTGTGTTACAAACTTTCATCTTGCTGCTCTTACTTAAGCAGAACACCTAAGATGCCATCAATGCTTCAAGATTAACTCACTTAAGGCTGGGAAATAACCCCTGTGAACCTTACACAACACTCAGAGTCTAGAGGAAATGAAATTTCTCTGAAGCCTCAGCACTCAAGTTTCGAAGGGGGAATAACCAAAGTTACTTTATGAAGACTTCTGGAGACTTTTGGAAGTATTTTCTGCGCTCACTGTGAAGATTCATTTCACACTGGCAGGCCCTCAGTGCTTCTACCCATGCCAAGTAATAAAGCAAGCAGCAAAGAAGTGATGAGCACAACATTTCAACAGAATGATACTGAGTAGCCTGTGCAGCCTTATAAAGAACTGTTGATCCCTAAAGGGAAATCCAGGGAAGCAACGGAGATTTGTTCAGCTGCCCTCAACAAAGGGACAACCTCCTCCTCTTTGCATAATTCTGCCTCCACTTCACTCCCAGTTGTGACACAGGGTGGCAGGTGTGCCCCTGACAGCTAAATGCCTTCACAATACCTCAAAAAAAAAAAAAACCCAACATGGAAGGCAATAAGCTCTAAAGAGATGTGAGAGCAGTGTAAACAAAGTTAAACAACCACTGTGTGGATAAAAGGAACAATCAATAAAAAGCTTGTGGTGGCAGAGGTGTGCAGCATCAGTAAAGCCCAGTGTGTACCTCCTTACAGCTTAAGCTCAACACACAGCACATTAAACTTGTATAACAATACAGTTGCACAGGTTGCAAAATACAAGACACAGGATTTATTTGGGATGGAGGAGAATGAGACCTGTGCAACTCCCATTGTTTTTGACAGGCAATACAACCTGATAATTAACTGTTGCAACCAGAGCCTTGGCTGCAGCAGAAGTGTGGACAGCAGGGCCAGGGAGGTGATTCTCCCACTCTGCTGTGCTCTGCTGAGAGCCCACCTGGAGTAGTGCATCCAGTGCTGGAGCACCTGGGACAAGAAGGATGTGGACATGCTGGAGGTGTGCAGAGAAGGGCCACAAGGATGCTCAGAGAGCTGCAGCACCTCCTCTATGAGGACAGCCTGAAAGAGTTGGGGCTGTGTAGGCTGGAGAAGAGGAGGCTCCCAGGTGACCTTCTTGTGGCCTTCCAGGATCTGAAGTGGGCTATAAGAAAGCTGAGGAGGGACTTTTTAGGCTATCAGGGAGTGCCAGGACTAGGGGGAATGGAGCAAAGCTGGAGGTGGGGAGATTCAGATTGGAAGTGAGGAGGAAGTTATTCAGCAGGAGAGTGGTGAGAGCCTGGAATGGGTTGCCCAGGGAGGTGTTTGGGGCCACATCTCTGGAGGTGTTTGCAGCCAGGCTGGCAGAGGCTGTGGGCAGCCTGATCTAGGGTAGGGTGTCCCTGGACATGGCAGGGGGGTTGAAACTGGTTGATGCTTGTGGTCCCTTCCAACCCTGACTGATTCTATGAATAATGAGCTTAAGTACTGAAACAGCAACAGCATTTTAAAAAATAAGAACCCACAACCCACCCTTACCTGTTTTGAACATATTAAAGAAGCCATAACGCAGAGATGTGGTGTCAGAAACAGCTTCAGTCTCATGATTAGAATTGCTAGGACACTGAATGCCAACAGCTGCAAGGCATGGTACACCAGCTGCAGGGAAAAACAAGACACAGAAGGAGAAGATTTGGGTATTTCTGCCTGAAAGATACAACTTCACTTCCTCTGTAGCTTAGACCCAATCTCAGACTCATGGATTGATATAATACCAGGTTGGAAGCTTCTCCTCTCCCTCTACTCTGCCCTGGCGAGATGTCACCTGGAATGTTGCATTCAGTTCTGGGCTCCCCAGTTCAGGAGGGACAGGGATGTACTGGGCAGAGTCCAAGGGAGGACTGTGAAGATGATGAAGGGGCTGCAACGCTGCCCTGTGAGGTTGAAGGATTTAGGGCTTTTTGGTCTGGTGAAGAGAAGAATTAGAGGGGATCTAATCAATATTTATTGTGCGCTGAGTGTCAAGAGGGAGAGGACAAACTCTTCTCAGTTGTGCCCTGGGATAGGACAAGGGGTAATGGATATGAACTACAGCACAAGGAAGTTTCATCACAACATGAGAAAGAAACTGTAAGCACTGGCACAGGCTGCCCAGAGAGGTTGTGGAGTCTCCTTCTCTGAAGCCATTCCAGCCCTGTCTGGATGTGTTCCTGCACGACCTGCGCTGGATTCTCTGGTCCTGCTCTGGCAGTTTGGTTGGACTGAAAGTTCTCCAGAGGTCCCCTAACATCCTGTGATCCATACCACTGCAACATGCATTTCATCTGAGTATTAATTCACATTGACACAGGAATAAAATTGAGCAGAAAGACTCTTACCTCACCGTGGTTGAAACGGTCCTCTCTGAACAATAATGAAAGGGGAAAAAAAAGGGAACAGAAAGTCACATCCTTTGTTTCTGCACTACAAAGTCCCTGGATTCACTCTGAAGTCATCAACAGTGGCTTTCAGACCACCCAGCTAATCCAGTAAGCATGAGTCAGCACCTGCAGAGATTTCTCTTTCCTCTTCTATACCAAGCCTTGAAGCCTACTGCAAATCAGTAACCCTCCCCTCCTTAACCCCTGCACCCATTTGGAGAACTGCAAACTCATTTTAGCAGCTTTTTTTGATTGCTTCCACGGATCACTTCACATGAAGAACAGTTTCTTTAGAGAATGAACCTCAACTAACATTAAAGATGCAGAGAATGGGTACCAAAAAGAGAGATATTCACTCAGATACTACATACATAGATGAGCTGTGGCTCCTCAGGAGGAAACACAGATGTAAAAAACAAGAGGCAAAATCATGCAAGTGTTGTCCAAAAACCACTGTTGAACCATGCAAGTGATCTCCAAACCACACCTGTGAAGAGAGGATGCTGAATCCTCCTCGGATGCATGGGAATTTTGCTCGTGGCCATTAGGGTATGGAAAGCAGAGATCACTGAAATGAGCACTGATAAATTCAAGAGCAAACCAAGAAGCCAAGAGAGAGGTCTGGGAAATGACAAGACTCAGCTGGACAAATTGACTGCTCTTGAGCACGACATCACCAAGTGATGCCAGATGGCTGTGACAGGCTGAGCATTGCATTACAGGGATTTATGGGATTAATAGAGTTAGGATCCCTGCCTAAAAATGAAATTCAGCTGCCTTTATAACCTACAAAACAAACAAACAAAAATTGATGGGGAGGAAAGAATCTGTGTTCACTATCTATAGGAGAAAGTGAATTTAGAAAATTTCATAGGTAGGATCCCTTCCTAAAAATAAAATTCAGCCACCTTTATAACCTAGGAAAAAAAAAATAATAATGGGGAGGAAAAGATTTGTATTCACTATTGAAAGGAGAAAAGTGAGTTTGGAAAATGGAATTAATATTGTTAGGATCCCTTCCTAAAAAAATAAAACTCAGCTACCTTTATAACCTAGAAAACAAACAACACAAAAAAAAAATCAATGGGGAGGAAAGAATTTGTGTTCCCTATTTATAGGAGAAAGTTAATTTAGAAAACACATTTAAATAGGTAGGATCCCTGCTTAAAATTTCATAGGTAGGATCCCTGCCTAAAAATAAAATTCAGTCACCTGTATAAGGATCCCTGCTTAAAATTTCATAGGTAGGATCCCTGCCTAAAAATAAAATTCAGTCACCTGTATAACCTAGGAAAAAAAAAAAAATAATGGGGAGGAAAGGACTTATATTCACTACTGATAGGAGAAAAGTGAGTTTAGAAAATAGAATTAATACAGTTAAGATCCCTGCCTAAAAATGAAACTCAGCTACCTTTATAATCTAGAAAACAAAGAAAAAAAAAATTAATGGGGAGGAAAGAATTTGCATTCATTATTTATAGGAGAAAAGTGAATAGACATGAATAAATATTGGTTGAGAAACACGGGGGGAAAAGAAGTTTTTAAGTAGAAAATCTGGAGGTGTGGGGGTCAAGATGCCTAAAAAACTAAGTGCAGAAGCTAAACAGTTTTAGATATCCTATTAAAAAAAAAAAAAAAGTCACATCTAGTACAGCCAATCCAGTCAGTTACTGCACTAGATAGAATTTACCCTTCAAAAAGGAGCAATTCTGAATTACTTAGCAGCTTAACAAATCCAATAAACCTTCAGCAGCAAGTTTAGTTTGACGTTAAGGAAATAAGAAGACAACATTTACCTTTCACATGGGCCAGCCTGAGAAAGGCCCCACATAAGGTATTTAATTGCCTGGAAGAAAAAAAAAAAGAGAAGGAACAAGAGCTCAACTCAAGAACTTTCTAAAGCATTCTAAAGGTTTTTCAGTGCTGGCTAAATTAAATTATACTCAGGTAAGCTCGTTTTTTTGAGCTAATACTAAAGGTGAGGACATGCAATGTTCTAGCTAAAAAAGCTCTTTGGGAGGATGTTTAATTAGCCAAGCAGTTTGCAGTTATCCCATCTGCTCCTGTGTAAACTGGAAGTTGTTTTTACAGAGATTACATAATCAAAGGTTACAAAAGCAGTTATAAAACTTCAGTTACAGGACTCATCAGCTAAGTGACAGAGGTTTTGGGTTGGGGTTTTTTTTGGCACTCAACACCAAACCAAGTTTTAACATTGACTCAGGACTGGACCTTTGCAAAAATCTATGCAAACAGAATAGAGAATTTTAAGCAATTAAGTTTGAAAACCTGGGGCTGTACCAAACTTTACTGGGCAAGGTCCGAGCAGCAGCAGCAGCAGGGCTGCAAGGCTGAATTCTGTTAGAAGTGAGCAAGGGCTGCCAGTTCCAGTCACCTTCACAATGGATTTACCACTGGTCAAAGCTGAGCCCATCAGTGATGCTGGTGGTGCCTCTGCTCCTAACATGTTTAAGGTTAAGAAGCTACTCTGCAGCAGCTTCAAGAGACAGCAGTGGGGGAAAAAAAACGAGAGAGAAACTGCTGCAGAAATCAAGGCCAGTGGAGAAGAAGAGAGATAATGTGCTCCAGGTGCTGCAGCAGAGAAACCTCTGCAGCTTGTGAAGGAGACCGTGGTGATGCAGGTTTTCCCCCCAGCAGCACATGGAAGACCACAGTGGAGTAAGATACCTGCTCTGAGGTCATGTCAAAGTAGGTGGACGTGAACATGAAAGCGGCAACCTGTGGAGAGCACACACAGGAGCAACCTTCCTGCAACCTGTGGGGGACCCACTCCTAAAGGACTATACCCCAGGGGAAGGACCCAGCCTGGAGGAGTCCTCAGAAGAACTGTAGCCTAGGGCAGGGACTCATTGAGCCTGGGAACAAGGGAGTGAGGAGAAAGGGGAAGGTGGGTTTAGTCTTGCTTTTGTTTGTCACAGTCCTCCTCTATTTTTAATGGACAATAAATTGAATTTGCCCTCCCCACCCGACAGCCAGCCAAGACTAACTTCTTCCCAGCTCAAAATAGAGAGTGATCCCTTCAAAACACCTTAAAAAAAAAGTAAAAATCAAGGTAAATGATTCACTTACCCTCTTGATGATAACCCCAAACACCACCAGAACAACTGGCAACAGCAGAGTCTTTGTGTATCTTACTGGGGTCTGCAGTGGAAATAAAACTGCATTAGCTGCTTTCCCCTCACCTGTCATTACTTCAATGAACCACTTAAAAAAAGAAAACCATGGTATGAAGAGCTCTTCCTTGATTAGAAGTTTAAATTTAAACTTTCAAAGTAAACTTAAAGCAAATCAAGCTTAAACTCCACCCAGAAATCATACCACCAGACGTAGTACCAGCTAGGGTCAGTAGTAAGTTACTCAGAGTTCTTTGGCAAGCCCCCCAAAGACTGGAAGGAGACTGTACCTCATCTAAATTTGAACACTATGAGCTCAGTAACCTATAAAACATTCTACAAGGCATGTCTAGATATTGATGAGCTAAAAATCAATTAATCCTAAACACCATCATTATTACAAAGCTCTGAAGCTATTCTGTAGTCTAAACCTACTGTGCAAGAGCTTTGCAACTCTTACTTCATTTTCTGTGTGCTCAAAAGCAGCTGCTGACAGCCACATCAAATCTTCAGCTCGCAGAACTGTAACCTTTTGTTCAACCCTGAGCAAGCACTTCTTCAGTTCAAGCAAGTACATTGATTAGACCCAAAGATCAAACCACTTTTGATTTCATGTAAAAGCAATAAAACCAGTTAAACTTCAGTTCTTCAGTGTCTCTAACCACACAAAGAAGAAGTACTTGGGCTTCTGATGGCAGCAGCAGGTAATGGCACTGAGATGTTTCAAGTTCACAGAATCATAGAATCAGTCAGAGCTGGAAGGGACCACAAGGATCAGCCAGTTCCAACCCTCCTGCCATGCCCAGGGACACCCTACCCTAGATCAGGCTGGGCAGAGCCTCACCCAGCCTGGAAGGTTGCAGGGAAATCTTAGAGCAGCCTTCTAGTATTGGAAGGGAGCTTCCAGGATAGCTGTTGGAGGATGTTTTACAAAGGCATGTAGCCTTTAAACACCTCCAGGGATGTGGCCCCAACCACCTCCCTGGGCAACCCATTCCAGCCTCTCACCACTCTCATGCTCAACAACTTCCTCCTCACCTCCACTCTGAATCTCCCCACCTCCAGCTTTGCTCCATTCCCCCTAGTCCTGTCACTACCTGACAGTTAAAAACGAAGCTAAACCAAAAAGTTCTCTCCTCCATGATAAGCTGATTTAATTACCTCTTTTTCCATGAAGTCAAACTCTGCAGCACAGGTATACATCAACGTATCGAAATCCTTGTAGCCAATAAATTTAGATTTCAATATATTTCCTATATGAGCCTGGTTAAAGATACACAGGGAAAAGAAACAACAAATGTAAGTAAGAAAAAAAAAAAAAAAAAAAAATTGTCCTGTTTTCCCACAACCAAGCAGCTTAAACTCACAGGAGAAATATTTTCAATCAGAAGAGAAGTTCAGATTGTCTACCACAGTGTTAAAAGAGCACCAAAAAAAAAAAAAATCTATTCCTGGCATATTAAATAACATCTTTGAGTGCAACCCAGGTCAGTGCTAAATAGAAAGCAAAGAGCAGCTGGGCTCAACAAGAGTAGAGCTTTGCATATTCAGCTTTTTGAGATACCTTGAGGATTATCTTTTGCAGAGCTGTAGATTGGTTTTTAGCAGCAGAACCTGACAATAGGCAGGCTGAAGTGAAATGAGGAGCCCCTAGTTCCACAACAAGCGTTTCAAAACGGGTTTAAAGATTAGCTTCAGAAGGAGCTGAACCCAGAAAGTGAGCAAATAAAAGTGGTAGGTGGAAGGTAGGCAGAACAAACAAAGCTCTGCAAACGCCAAATTTGAAAACAAACAGGCAGAATTTACCAACTCAGTGGTAAAAACGTTTCTCTTTACACAAACTTTGGTTAATAACAACTCAAAGTTGTTATTAACTCCAGCAAATCAAACCCTGGCACTCCAGAGAAGTTTATCACTGAGATGCCAAGCTTGAAATATTAGGAGTCAAAACAAAATTGTGGGAGAGGTCCATCAGATACTCAGGAAGCAGAACTTACATCATCAGCTATTCCAAATGCTAAAGATGTTAGGCATTTCAAGGTGACTGTCCCAAACAACCAGGCACATCCTTTGATGACCTGAACAAAAGCAAAACCACGGTCTGAATGAAAGCAACATCTCAAACAAAGCTGGGGGGCTACAAAAAAGCTGGGGAGGGACTTTTTAGGCTATCAGGGAGTGCCAGGACTAGGGGGAATGGAGCAAAGCTGGAGGTGGGGAGATTCAGACTGGAGGGGAGGAGGAAGTTGTTGAGCATGAGAGTGGTGGGAGCCTGGAATGGGTTGCCCAGGGAGGGGGTGGAAGCCACATCCCTGGAGGTGTTTTTGGCCAGGCTGGCAGAGGCTGTGGGCAGCCTGCTCTAGGGTATGGTGTCCCTGCACATGGCAGGGGGGGTTGGAACTGGTTGATGCTTGTGGTCCTTTCCAACCCTGACTGATTCTATGATTCTAAGAGTGCATCCAGCAGAACAAGAGAGTTCTCCTCCCTCTCCTCTCTGCCCTAGTGTGGCTCCACCTGAAATATTGTATCCAGTTCTGGGCTCCCCATTTCAAGAGGGGCAGGGATCTACTGCAGAGAGTCCAACACAGGGCTACAAGGATGCTGAAGGGACTTTCAAACACATGTCTGGTTTAAGTTGATAATTTAAACACATTGCCACTTGCAGGCTATTTTTTGATATCAATCTTTATGCCCCTTTTCCTTCTTCAGTAATTTAAGATTAATTTCTAGGCAGATGGACCAAAAAGAGAGAATAGCTCAGTTGTATTTTTTGATTTTCAACTATTAGATATTAACCCAGCAGTCTGTTTCTGCATTGAAGGAGAAAAAAAAATGTTCAACTGTGCTCCTCTGAAATCCAAACCACTTTAAGTTCCTTACCCATACGTAGATTTCTCTTCTGTTTTTTTTCAAGACTTTTGGACTCAGTTCAAGAATTCCCTAATTAAAAAAAAAAAAAAAGGAATGTACACTTTCAGGTAACACAAAGTAACAATAAGATATTGCAGTACCCTTGATGAGGGTTTTTTTTCCTTGTGTAAGTGCCTATTGTGCCATATAGCTGTTTATTAAAACCTCCTCCATAATTAGTACTTAAAATATTAATGAACATATAGCATTGGGAATTCATCCTGCACTGGCAAAACATGCCAACATAAAGAGCCTGGAGTTGAAAGGGAACTCCACAGTCCAACCCTCCTGCAGTCTTCAGCAAGGGTATTCTCCACTAGATCAGGCTGCTCAGAGCCTTGTCAAGCCTGACCTTGAATGTCTCCAGGGACGGGGCCTCAACTATCTCCCTGGGCAACCTGTTGCAGTGTTCTACTGCCCTCATGGTCAAGAATTTATTCCTAACATCCAATCTAAATCTGCTCTTCTCTAGTTTGAAGGCACTGCCCTTTGGCCTATCCCTAAAATAAAAGCCTTAGTGAACAGTCCCTCTCCATCTTTCCTGCTACTGGAAGATGATTTACACAGTCTCTTTGGAGTCTTCTCTTCTTCCCCAGGCAGAGCAACCCCAGCTCCCTCAGCCTGTCCTCCAGCCCCCTGATCATTTTCAATGCACACAAAACCCTTCAGAAAAACTATACGAAGCTGAAAGATATTCAGGTCTCTTTTTTAACTCCCTATTTAAGCAAAAAATAAGTTGGTGAATGAGGAGGTGATGAGCCTTCAGGGGCTGCTACATGGATAGGCTGGGGTTGTTCAGCTTACAGAAGACTCTGGAGGGACCTCCTAGCTGCCTTCCAATTCCTGAAGGGTTCCTATAGGAAGGCTGCAGAAGGACTTCTCCTGAGGCTGTCTAGAGATAGGCCAAGGAGGAATAGTTTGAAGCTGAGGAAGAAGTTCTTCAGTAGAAGGGCGCTGAGACTCTGGAACAGGCTGCCCTTGGAGGCTGTGGCTGCCTCCTGCCTGGAGGTGTTGAAGGCCAGGTTGGGTGAGTCTAGTTGAGAGGTGTCCCTGCCCATGGTGGGGAGGTTGGAGTAGATGAGCTCTGAGGTCCCTTCCAACCTGAGCCATTCTAGAATTTGCAGTTTAACAATTAATAAAGGGTGGTGAGACACTGGGACAGGTTGCCCAAGGAGGTAGTGAAAGCCTCATCCCTGGATGTTTTTAAGGCCAGGCTGGATATGGCTGTGGGCAACCTGATCTAGTGGGAGGTGTCCCTGCCCATGGCAGGGGGGTTGGAACTAGATGACCCTTGAAGTCCCTTCCAGCCCTGACAATTCTGTGATTGTGACTTAAACTCTTCTTTGCTTATGTTCTTGTATTAAAATTACTCTGATCAAAAACACACAGGTGGCAAATTTTCTATGTTTATAAAACCAAGAGAATTGAGCCTTAACTGAATTTCTCTTATTATTTAATATTAGTATTTACTCATTCTGCAAATACCTTTAAGCTCTACATTTTTTAAGCCTTGGGAAACATTTCCCATCCACCTGGTTTCACGTTTCACATCAACCCAAACCTAACAGCACTGCACTACAGTAGAAGCATCCCATAGGATACTTCAACCACTCACCCAGATCACTACTAAAGATGCAGCATAGTAGGATGTCAGCAACATGGAATTACCAAACATCAGGATAAAACACACTACGAGAGACACCTGAAGGAAAAAAAGAAAAGAGAATTACATTTCAAGAGGAAAGGGTTGCCCAAGCATAGAAATTACCTTGTGTCAACAGCTTCAAAAGATAACTACTTGAGAAGCTTGGTGGTCAGCCTATAAAATTATTCTGACCTAATGCAACACACAACCAAGTGTAGATTATGGTGCTAATTCACATTTTAGAAGTACTAACAGACAGAAAGATTTGGTGGTAGGACTAACTCATCTTACCTGACATCACAGCTACATTTCTCAAGCCACTCCCAATATGTATCTTAACTTCCTCCAGTTCTGCTGTGCCCAGCATAAGGAGGACACAGAGCTGCTGGAGGGAGTCCAGAGGAGGCCACAAAGATGACTCAAGGGCTGGAGAAGCTCTGCTATGAGGATAGGCTGAGGGCAGCTGGGGGTGTGCAGCCTGGAGAAGGCTCTGAAGCGACCTTAGAGCTGCTTTCCAATAGCTGAAGGGTTCCTACAGGAAGGCTGCAGGGGATGGTTACTGTGAAAAAGAGGAGGCTGAGGGGAGACTTCATCACTGTCTGCAGCTACCTGAAAGGAGGTTGCAGAGAGGTTGGTGCTGGTGCTTCTCACAGGTCATTAGTGCCAGGACAAGAGGGAATGGCCTCAAGCTGCCACTGGGTGGGTTTAGACTGGACATTAGGGAACATTTTTTTCCCAGCAAGAGTGGTCAAGCAACAGAATGAGCTGCCCAGGGAGGTGGTGGAGTCCCCAACCCTGGATGTGTGTAGAAGTCGTTTGGATGTGGTGCTTGGGGGCTATGGTTTGGGGCTGCACCTTGGAGAGTAGGGATCTGGGTTGGACTTCATCCTGAGGAGCTTTTCCAGCCTGAAGGCTTCTGTGCTCATGAAGTATGGCAGATTTTTGTCCTCCTCTCCTCACACAGTCAGACTTTGGTTCAGCACAAAAAAAAAGGAGGGGGAGGGAGGGTAAGCAAAACCTGAAAAGCCTGGCAGGTTACCCAGCCTCATTAAGCTCTTACTCTAATAGGACATGAGGGTTTACCAAGCTGAAAAAGAAGCTTTTCCTGACACTTGGGCACCAAGATGATGATGTAGCTATCGACATAAGCCAAAAAGGTTTTAAATATTTCATCCTGCTTCTGTCAAAAAAAAAAAAAAAAAATTAAAAAATTGCTAAAGCAAGGAGCTTATATGCAAATTTCCCTGGTAAATCTGACTGGGAAGCAGCTTCTGGTGGCCTGGGTTTTGTATCAGAAACGAGCTGCAGGGGAATTTATTGCTGCCTTTAATTTATGACTTACAGGCTTTCCAAATGCATTTGCAAACATGAAACACAATTTAGCTCAAAGATTCTTTTCTGTGATAAACACTCCTCTTTTCTTTCTTTCTTTTTTTTTTTTTTTTTTTTTTT
>VWZI01007565.1:2210862-2229126 GCA_013396835.1 Psilopogon haemacephalus
ACACACACACAAAAGAAAAAGAAAAAAAAAAAAAAAACAGAGAAAGAAAAAAAGAAAAACATGAGCAGGGGGTTGGAGGTATTGCTACCTACAAAGTGTTAACCAATTCGTCCTCCTGCCTCCCCCTGCCGATTTGCCCCGCGGGCTCCCGGTGGTGCCAGCGCTTCGAACCCGCCTGGGTCGCACACATAGGATCATAGAATGGTTGAGGTTGGAAGAGACCTCAAAGATCATCCAGATCCAACCCCCTCTGTGCCATAGGCAGGGACACCTCCCACTAGATCATGTCACTCAAGACTTCATCCTTGAACACCTCCAGGGAGGGAGCAGCCCCAACCTCCCTGGGCAACCTGTGCCAGTGTCTCACCCCCCTCACTGGAAACAACTTCCTCCTAACATCCAGTTTCAATCTCCCCTCTGCCACTTTAAACCCATTCCTCCTCATCCTGTCATTAAAAGATCTTGTCAATAGTCCCTCCCCAGCCCTCCTGGAGCCCCCTTCAGATACTGGAAGGTTGCTATAAGGTCTCCTCGAAGTCTTCTCTTCTCCAGGCTGCAGAGCCCCAACTCTCTCAGCCTGTCCTCATAGCAGAGCTGCTGCAGCTCTCTCAGCATCTTGGTGGCCACCTTCGGACTGGCTCAAACAGTTCCATGTCCTGCTTGTGCTGGGGGCTGCAGAGCTGCAGACAGTGCTGCAGGTGGGGTGTGAGGAGAGCAGAGCAAAGGGGCAGAATCATTTCCCTTGTCCTGCTGCCCACAGCTGCTCTTGCTGCAGCCCAGCACAGGGTTGCTGTCTGGGCTGCACTCACACTGCAGCCTCATCTTGAGCTTTGCATCAGCCCAGACCCCCAGGTCCTGTTCCTCAGGGCTGCTCCCAGCCATTTGCCACTGATCCCGTGGGCTGGTCCAATAGCATGGGAACTCAGCACTGGCTGAGGGTTTGAGTCTGTCTCATCATGCAGGTACAACCGGTGGGAACTACCCTGAACACCACCCTGGTCTCAGGCTCTTGCAACAGCTCAGCAAGTTGCAGTAGCCTATCCTGGGAGAAGAATGAGTGTGGCAGAGAGTGGTGGGTTGGTGTCTGGCTTCCCAGTGAAGGTTTTTTTGGCTGCATCCTGAAAACTACCCTGAAAAAAAAAACCAGTCTCTGGCCAGCTCCATCTCCTTTCGATCACCAACACAGCCAGCCAAGTGCGCTGCAGGGTAATAAAGATGCTCCATTCATCTCTGCAGTGGATTTTCACCAATCAAACCTCTGCTTTCCTGATATTAAAGCAGAGCTATGACATCACAAGAGAAACTTTCTGCATCCACCGAAGCCAGATGAGACTCACAATCATTTATGGCTGTATTTTTTTTTTCCCCCCTCCCCACGAGACTGTCTCACCAACAATCAGAGAACATCTGCTGGAAAGCATTTTCAAATGAAACCTGACCTACACTTCAACTCTGTGGCAGTGGTTTGGCTGTTTGAATAAATGCGTGCCCTTTAAATCCAAAATTATGAGATAGTTTGTTGAAAGTATAATGTATTTAGCTTTTATCTAATAACCTCCAGAAATGCAATCAATCCCTCCGTTAAAAACAGTTAAAAAGAAATGGCATGAAAAGAAAAGACAAAAAAGAAGAAGGGGGAAAAAAAAAAAAAAAGAAAAAAAAAAAAAAAAAAGCCCCATTTTTCCNAGGAAAAAAAAAAGAAAAAGGGGGAAAAAAAAAAAAAAAAAGAAGAAAAAAAAAAAAAGAGGCTCCATTTTTCATTAGTCATAAATAAAACTGCAGCATCCACCTCTAAGGGTTCCAGAGATGTTCCACTGATAAATCCTCCAGGACTCAATCATAGCATTAGTCAGGGTTGGAAGGGACCAAAAGGATCATCTAATTCCAAACCCTTGCCATGCCCAGGGACCCCCTACCCTAGAGCAGGCTGTCCACAGCCTCTGCCAGCCTGGCCAAAAACACCTCCAGGGATGTGGCCCCAAACACCTCCCTGGGCAAAACCATTCCAGCCTCTCACCACTCTCATGCTCAACAACTTCCTCCTCACATCCAATCTGAATCTCCCCACCTCCAGCTTTGATCCATTCCCCACAGTCCTGTCACTCCCTGACAGCCTCAAAAATCCCTCCCCAGCTTTTTTTTGTAGCCCACTTCAGATCCTGGAAGGCCACAAGAAGGTCACCTGGGAGCCTCCTCTTCTCCAGCCTGCACAGCCCCAACTCTTTCAGGCTGTGCTCACAGCAGAGCTGCTGCAGCCCTCTGAGCATCCTCATGGCCCTTCTCTGGACATGCTGCAGCATGTCCACATCCCTCTTGTAATAGAGGCTCCAGCACTGGATGCAGTACTCTAGGTGGGGTCTCACCAGGGTGGAGTAGAGGGGGAGAATCACCATCCTGGCCCTGCTGCCCACACTTCTCCTGTCCACACATGTCTAATCTGCGTGTGCTTTGGGGAAGGTTGCATTACAAACCTCCCTGGTGTAAATAGCATCAGGGAAACACAAAGCCACCCTCCAGAAATAAATCCCAGGCTTAGCTGCTTCTGTGTCTGTTACTATTTTGCTGCTTTCTACAGAAAGTTATGTGGAAAAAAACAAAATCTGAGTCCCTGGCCAAACTTTGTGTGCTGGAGCCTGCCAAGGGCTGGATGGGTTTGCTGCAGTGTTCAGACACAAATGCTGAGTTTAAAATCAATGCATGCTGACGTGAAAGCCTCAGAAGCAGGATGTGAGGTCTGTCAGAGGGACCAGCTTAAGGCTACTGCTATTATCTGCAGAACTTCTTTGGCTCCTCATGCATTTTATTCACAGCTCAAGATGAGGCAGCAGTGTGCACTTGCAGCGCAGAAAGGCAAGCAGAGGCTGGGCTGCAGCAGGAGCAGTGTGGGCAGCAGGGCAGGGAGGTGATTGTGCCCCTCTGCTGTGCTCTGCTGAGAGCCCACCTGGAGTAGTGCATCCAGTGCTGGAGCCCCTGGGACAAGAGGGATGTGGAGATGCTGGAGTGTGTCCAGAGAAGGGTCATGAGGATACTCAGAGGGCTGCAGCACCTCTGCTGTGAGCACAGACTGAAAGAGTTGGGGCTGTGCAGGCTGGAGAAGAGGAGGCTCCCAGGTGACCTTCTTGTGGCCTTTCAGTATCTGAAGGGGGCTACAAAAATCTGTGGAGGGACTTTTTAGGCTATCAAGGAGTGAGAGGACTAGGGGGAATGGAGCAAAGCTGGAGGTGGGGAGATTCAGATTGGATGTGAGGAGGAAGTTGTTGAGCATGAGAGTGGTGAGAGGCTGGAATGGTTTTGCCCAGGGAGGTGTTTGGGGTTACATCCCTGGAGGTGTTTTTGGCCAGGCTGGCAGAGGCTGTGGGCAGCCTGCTCTAGGGTAGGATGTCCCTGGGCATGGCAGGGGGGTTGGAACTGGCTGATCCTTGTGGTCCCTTCCAACCCTGACTGATTCTATGATCTAGAAACATTTTTTTCCCCCTTATATTAACCACCACAGACTTCTTTAAACACCACAGCAGGTACACTGAGTCTGATGCTGCCTGCCCAGATGTTTGACCAGGACTTATATTCTTTTCCCCCAGGCTTTGAGGAATTTCAGAGGTTGGTTTGGTTTTGTTTTAACTGCCCTTAAAGCACACTCTGAATTGCACCCAAGCCAAGGACTTATCTCCACTGACTGAAGTCCCAAAGTCTTCCCCTGCTGTCATGCAGAGCCTCTGCTCTCCAACTGTTTATGTACTTCCTAAAATTCCTCATTAGCAATCCATTGTTATGATCCCCTCCATTCTGTGTATATTATTTTGCTGGCATGCAAATGTGAGCATGAGACATCTGGATGTAATCTGGGCAGCCTCTGAAATGCATATCTCCGAGTGATTTCCCTTCACATCCCAGCCTTACAGCTTAATTAGCCAACTTTTTAAGCCCCTGAAATCATCACGTGCAAGCCAAGATCTGCCTCTCACCCAAGCTCGTGGCTGGTGGCATGGAAAAGATCTCAGTAAATAAGCACAGCTCCTTAATGAGCTACGATTAGCAAAGGACTCAATGAACCACCTCGGGGTGGGGGTGGTTGGGGCTGCATCCCTGGAGGTGTTTGCAGCCAGGCTGGATGAGGCTGTGGGCAGCCTGATCTAGGGTAGGATGTCCCTGCCCGTGGCAGGGAGGTTGGAACTAGAAGTTCCTTGTGGTCCCTTCTAGCCATCTAGGGTAGGGTGTCCCTGGGCATGGCAGGGGGGTCGGAACTGGCTAATCCTTGTGGTTCCCTTCCAACCCTGACTGATTCTGTGATTCTATGAAATCAGGGAAATGGTGAGGTCACCATCCCTGGACGTGTTCAAAAGCCTTGTAGATGTGGTGCTGGGGGAATGTGGCTTAGTGGTGACCTGGCAGTGCTGGGGTAAAGGCTGGACTCGATGATCTTGAGGTCTTTTCCAGCCTTAATGCTTCTCTGCCTCTATGGTTTTCCAGGAGAGAAGGGAATCTTCAGCATGGGAGGGTAGGAGTCAGTTAAATCCATGTAAATCAACAACCATACTCACCAGCTGGTTCTGGTAGGCAGTAACAGCAGTAAAAACTGTCTCTGGAAAGATGAAGGTCCTGAACTCTTCTGACTTCAGGTTTAGCAAAGAGGCTGTGTGATCCTTCTTCTTGATAATGTGGACTCGTGGCTGGTACTTGTGCATGGAGTTCAAAATGATCTGCAAGGAAGAGTGAAAAGGCACTGTCCTGAAAAGGAAGGTTAACAGCAACTTCAAAGGCTCTAAAACCATAAGGGATTAAAAAATCCAAAGCCAAGCATCTAATTAACAGTGCGATTAATATAATTAATGGATTTTTCAGACCAAACTCTCCAGCTCCTTCGGGCAGTGACAGAAAATGAAGGTGGAAAAGAAGGCACCGCAGGAGGCTAAAGCAGCTCTGCTGTGAGGACAGGCTGAGAGAGTTGGGGTCGTTCAGTCTGGAGAGGAGAAGGCTCTGAGGAGACCTTATTGTGGCCTTCCAGTATTTGAAGTGGGCTACAAGAAGGCTGGGGAGAGACTTTTTAGGGTGTCAGGGTAGTGAGAGGAGTGGGGGGGAAATGGATCCAAGCTAGAGGAGGGGAGATTTAGATTAGACGTTGGGAAGAAGTTCTTCACCAGGAGGGTGATGAAGGCCTGGAAGTGGTTGCCCAGAGAGGTAGTGGAAGGTTTTTAAGGCCAGGCTGGATGTAGCTCTGGGCAACCCGATGTAGTGAGAAGTGTCCCTGCCCATGGCAGAGGGGTTGGAACTGGATGATCCTTGAAATCCCTTTCGACCCTGAGAATTCCATCATCCTCTCTCTGCTAAGCCTCCAATGGGTGTGGGTTTTTTAATCACACAGAACCTTAGAGGTTAGAAAGGACCTCTAGAGATCATCAGGTCCAATCCCCCTGCCAAACAGGAATTTTTGATGCATAAATACCTGTTGCTACAGGTGAGATATTTCACCTACATCCTTTCTCACTGCGTCATTGCTAGTGCCTGCCCCCAGCTCGCAGGCATAAACTGGGAGGGTAAACATGGAACTTGTGCGAGCTCATGGCCAAGAATTCATTCACACTTGCAGAAATAGGCAGGTGCAGAACGAAAACAGCCAAGAACCCCTCAAAAACAAGCTAAAAACGGAAGGGAAAATAAAATAAAATAAAACCCCATTAAAAACAAAACAAAACAAAAAAAAACAAAACGCACCACCAGCAACAGCAGCCCAAACTGGCTGACCAAAAATAAAACTCCCCAGATCCTTTTTACAGTGGCAAACCTTTAAAGCAAACTACTTTCTAGACGCTCTTTGCCACAGGCTGAGGGAAAATGAGAGCAGGGAGGGAAACCAGCACGGAACCCCGCAACGAGCAGCTTGGGCCATTTCGTCCTCCTTAATAATTGTTTACGAGCTCCTGGACCAATCCTCAACCCAAAGTACCAACTTAACCAATTTCAACCTTCACTGGAGTCCCACTCGCTCCGGTTACCAGTGGCTTGAGGACTGTTTGGCTGCCTCTAACCACAGTATTACAATATAAGAATTAAATACAGAGCTGGGCTACGCATCAGCCCTTGTTTTGGATATAATCACAGTCACAAGACGAAATTGGCAGTGGTGTGGGTGGTTCTATTTTGCAGGGGCCATAACGACATTGGAGGCAGCTCTGTACATCTGGAATAGCTAATGTGCATTCCTTGGGAAGCCTTCACTTCAGCTAAAAGGCAGCAGGAGCGGGGCAGCGTTTCGTGCTCACCCAGTCAACGAGGAAGGTTGCGCAGCGCTTTGGGGCGCAGAGCTCAGAGGCGCCTTTGGCGTGGCTTAAACTTGCCATCATTGTGGCCTTGGAGGCCTTTGGTGAGGAGGACACTCACATAGAGTGACAAGAAAGCCATTGCAGTGATGGGGAACCATCGCCCTGAGCATGTCCAGCTCAGGTCCTTTCTCAAATCACCTTTGCTGTATGCACAACGACAACATCCACTGACCTCGCCTTTAATATCTTCATGTTCCCTCTCTTTCTAAAACTTGGTCTCACCATCCTAGTCACTTGGGCTGCTCTAAGCAGCCAGAAAAGACATTTGAAAGGGTGGTGTGTGCATGCTGCTGAGCATACTGAGGAGGAGCTGGCCCCACAGAGCTTGGTGCTTCCCCTCGTCTTTCGTGGCCGCAATATCCACCCAAAGGCATCACATCTGAGCAGCAGCCAAGCGAGAGGAGGAAAAGGCTGTCACAGAGCAACTCCCACACATGCCCTTTCTTTTCACTCCTCTGCGAATGCAGATTGTGATAAAGGAGCTCCATTTCTCAAACAAGAGCACGTAATCCTTTCAGAAACTTTTCCAGAACCCAAAGTGCACCTGGAGAACATCCCCTGCTGTGACGTCCTATCCTGCACGACCCCACCAGAGGCAAGTCGGGTCGTGAAGGTACCCAAAAAAGTGCCAAAAAGTAGGCAGGAGGTCACAGGAGACCTGTGGCCGAGGTTAAGGTCAATGCTTCTTTTCCATAAGGGTCTGTGCATGCAGTGCTCCATCTGCACCCTTGCGCAGGCTGCCGGTGTTGCAGTACTCACTGATAGTAAGGGCAGCAGGACACTGCACCAGGATACCCCTTAACAGCCATGCAGCCACTTCTGTTTGGACCACCAAAACAGCCTAAAACTGTTAGACACACAGAACATATCTCAAAGAATAGCCCTCAAGGGTGGTCTCAGCCTTCAAGTAACCCCCTAATTGCACGGTGTAGGCATCACAAAATCCCTGCAGCACTGATGCTGCTGTGCCCCAAGAGGTGCAGGTATCCTCAGGGCACCTCCAGGCACGCACTCACTGGCAGCACACCCATTCCATCTGCCTTTGTGCTGACAGCCTGCAGCAGGGGAGATGACCAGGATCCAGCCTTACAGGATCCTGTTTGCTCTAAGGTCAGGCAGGTTTGTAGGCATCTGGCTCCCACTGGCTGCCAGAGACAATCTGGATGCCAGCTGCGAAACCTCCAAGGTGGCTTTGAGCTCCAGAGCTGTGCTGCAAATGCAGCTTCCATAGTCACCAAATAAGAGTTACCAGGCAGAGTTTGCTTTCTGAAAGCGTGGAGGCTCCTAACTTTCTGGAGGGTTGACTTGACAAAGGGAAAAAAAAAACCCAAGCCCAGTCATGAGTTGCTTTGTGGCTGTTCTGGAAGCCCTCCTTGCACAGAGACTCGTTGGCCATGTTCACACCTCTGTGTTTGCAAAAAAGCAAACAATCCACGTGTTTGGAGTTCTGCTATCATAAATGCCAGGAAAGCAATTTACAGTAATGCACACCACTCGTGGCTCACATCACCATCAGCCAGGAACGATGCCACCCCCACTAAGCACAACCAAAAAGTCCACAGCGGAGTGGTCTGCGTGAATAAAAACCAGCACCAAGGGGAAAGGGAGGTGGGGGGAAAAATGGGAATTACTCACTCAGCTGTAAAAATTCAGAGGCAGGAGCCATTTCCTTCCTCTGCTAAGGATATCTGAAAGTGTTTCCATGGAGCAAGCTGTGTGTCATGCACACCACGATAAAAGTTCTGCCTGATGCGATGCTGGGGTTTGGTGGGGAGGAGAATGAATACATAGCTGTGGGGTTTATGCATGCTGCTGAGGGTACACAAGCAGAGATGCTTGCCAGCTCCAAAAGGCTCAGAATAAGAGAAGACAAACAAATGCTGGAACAAAACAATTGCCTCTCTTCTCCTCCTCAGATCCCTTTGCAGGAAACGAACCACCCTGCAAATAAAACACTACAATTACCTTAACGGCCAAAACTGTCTCCTGGAGGATGGAGGAAAGCAGGCAAGCGGAACAAACTGGAGTCAGGGTGATCCAGCTTCTCCACCTCTAACTGGCATTTAAAGGTGCCCCTTTCAGGCCCATGAAACAGCCTCAAGAACCAGCCTGGATTTCTAAACGCAGCCCGGATTCGAGCAGGTCAGTTACAAAGACCTTTGCTCAAGAAGGGCTCTTTCAAACTGGAGGGAGAGCTTTCAGGAGACATATCATAGAATCAGTCAGGGTTGGAAGGGACCACAAGGATCAGCCAATTCCAACCCCCCTGCCATGCCCAGGGACACCCTACCCTAGAGCAGGCTGCCCACAGCCTCTGCCAGCCTGGCCAAAAACACCTCCAGGGATGTGGTCCCAAACACCTCCCTGGGCAACCCATTCCAGGCTCTCACCACTCTCATGCTGAACAACTTCCTCCTCACCTCCACCCTGAATCTCCCCACCTCCAGCTTTGATCCATTCCCTCCAGTCCTGTCATTACCTGAGAGCCTAAAAAGTCCCTCCCCAGCTTTTTTATAGCCCCCTTCAGATCCTGGAAGGCCACAAGAAGGTCACCTGGGAGCCTCCTCTTCTCCAGCCTGCACAGCCTCAACTCTTTCAGGCTGTGCTCACAGCAGAGCTGCTGCAGCCCTCTGAGCATCCCCATGGCCCTTCTCTGCACACACTCCAGCACCTCCACATCCCTCTTGTCCCAGGGGCTCCAGAACTGGACACAGGTGGGGTCTCAGCAGAGCAGAGTAGAGGGGGAGAATCACCTCCCTCGATCTGCTGGCCACACTTCTGATGCTGCCCAGGCTCTGCTTGGCTTCCTGGGCTGCAAGTGCACACTGCTGCCTCATGTTGACCTTCTCGTCCACCAGCACCCCCAAGTCCGTCTCCGCAGGGCTACTTTCCAGCCAGTCACTGCCCAGCCTGGATTTGTGCTTGGGATTGCCTCGACCCAATTCTCCCCTTCTCTTAATTCAGTGTGGGGGCACTCAGGAATGCCATTTCCCTCCTTAAAGGCTCCAGAGAGCTAATTTCTTTAGTTTCCAGCAATGGTGCTCACATAGCTTCACCTGGACAGCACATCAAAATCAACACCCTAATTGGGACCAAACCCCACAAGGATGTGCTCCTCAAAAGCATGACACCTCAGCCTCAGCAGGGCATCAAGGTGTTGGGACTTAATCCTAGCTTGCCATCAGCTGTGTTCAGAGCCTGGCATAAAGAAAGGGATTCACCTCTGCCACCTCTTTGTCAGGAAGCTGCATCTCAAAACATGATGGATCATTTCAAAGCACGAGCCTCACGAGGAGCAGCTGAGGGAACTGAAGTGGTTTAGGCTGGAGGAAAGCAGGCTGGGAGAAGAGCTTCTCCCTCTCTACAGATACATGACAGAAGGCTGTAGTGAGGTTAAGGGTCAGACTGTTCTTCCAAGGAAGAGGTGATAATGCAAGAGGAAGCAGCCTCAGGTTGCATGATGGAAGGTTTAGGGAGGATGCGAGGAAGAGCTGTGCCCAGACTTGGAATAGGCTGCCCAGGGCCACCACCCCTGAAGGCAGATAAAAGACACACAGATGTGCTGCTGAGGGACATGGTTTAGTGGTGACCTGGCTGTGTTGGCCTTGATGATCCTCAAGGTCCTTCCAATCAAAGCTGTTCTCTACCTGCGCCCTCTCTCTGCCTGTGTCTCCCTGCTTTGTCACATGTCTCTGTTCCCGACAGCTCCTCGGAGCTCTTTCTTCTTCCTACTCTTCTGGGAACTGTGCTGCTGCTCCTAACTAGTTTGCAATATACTGCTGCAAGCCCTTTATTAGAGGCACACATGGCCCCTGTTATGATGAAAAATGCTTCTTCTTAAACGTGCACGTATACTGCTCTATCATCACTCAGGCAGAGAGCCCACAAATCTTCAGCTGTGCCCTTCTCCACGTTATGAAATAAAAGAGAGAGGGGAGGGAGAGAAAATAAAAAATAAATAATACATTCTCCACTAGCCAGGAAGGGAACAACAGTGGGAACTGGATTGAAGAAAAATAAACCCACAGACAGATCCTTGCAGAAGAACAACAGAGAGGCATCTATCTGGCCTGCCTTTTTGGTTTGGTTTTGTTTGTTGGTTTGGGGTTTTATAAACTACTTTTTCTTGCTGTTATGATTGTTTGGGTTTTTTTGTTTTGTTTTGTTTTCCAGGATGCATTTTAAATTCTTGGGTTGTGAAAAGAGGGAAAACTCTTTTTGAGACGAGGAGCATTTGTGCCGAGCATGGCTCAGGCCAGCAGCCACTGTCTCGGGGGTCCAAAAAGGCAATAAATACCCAAGGAGGGGAGGGATTCCTGATGCCATTCCACCACCTCCCTGGGCAACCCCTTCCACCAGCTTACAGTGAAGAACTTCTTCCTAACATCTAATCTAAACCTCCCCTCCTCTAGCTTCATCCATTCCCCCATCCTGTTACCACCTGACACCCTAAAAAGTCCCTCCCCATCTTTCTTGTAGCCCCCTTCAGATAATGGAAGACCACAAGAAGGTCACCTGGGAGCCTCTTCTCCACTCTGAACAGCCCCAACTCTCTCAGCCTGTCCTTGTAGGAGAGCAGCTCCAGCCCTCTGATCATCCTCATGGCCCTGATGAATATTCTGCACCCGGTAGAAGTAGGAGCACAATTTAAACACTTGTGTTGGACTGGCTCCTACCTTATGAAAGGTTAAAGTCACTTTTCACTCTTCTGGGAACTGTGCATGCATAAAGTCACTTTTCACAACGACAGAGCAACCCAAGATGTTTTAAGCTTCGTGCAACGTTCTCCTCCACGGTGGTACAAAGAGCTGACTGCGCGGGGTGTAACACCGAGGCCGTGGCAGCCTTCCCCCTCCTTGCAGCCTCTCTCCCACAAGGTTAATCCTGTGGCACAAGCAGCAATTCCTGCTGCCTGGTTCCTTTACCTTCCCTTCCACCAGCTGGGCTACTCACGTGGCCGTGCTGATCCAGCTCGTTGTTGGTGAGCTTGACTTTCTCGAAGGACACCATCTGCTTCAGCAGTTGCTCTCCTGTGAACGGGGAGTCAGGGTGCACGTACAGCCTGGAAAACACAAGGGTAAGAGAGCCTGCTTAGGAAAAAAGGTCACCTTTCTTTTTAAGTTTGGTGTGGGCACTGCCTCTGCATGAAGTTTGAAAGCCCATCAGATCTTGCTTTTGGTGGGGGGGGGATGCAGTGGTGTGCTGCTTTGAGGCTGCGTCCAGTTCTGGAGCTCCTATTGTAAGAGGGATGTGGATGTGCTGGAAGGTGTCTTGGAGAAGGGCCACAAGGATGACCAGAGGGCTGGAGCTGATCTGCTGTGAGGAGAGACTGAGGCAGTTGGGGCTGTTCAGTCTGGAGAGGAGAAGGCTCCCAGGTGACCTTCTTGTGGCCTCTCAGTATCTTAGGAGGGCTACAAGAAAGCTGGGGAGGGACTTTTTAGGGTGTCAGAGAGTGATAGGACTGGGGGAAATGGAACAGAGCTGGAAAGAAGATTCACACTGGATGTTAGGATGAGGCTGGTGAGACCCTGGGACAGGCTGCCCAGGGAGGTGGTGGAAGCCTCATCCCTGAAGATGTTTAAGACCAGGCTGGATGAGGCTCTAGACAGCCTGATACAGTGTGAGGTGTCCCTGCCCATGGCAGGAGGGTTGGAACCAGATGATCCTTGTGGTCCCTTCCAACCCTGTCTGATTCTGTGGTATTTTAATGAGAGAAATTAGATCATTGGTTGTGAAAAGAAAATAATGGTGATGTCTCTATCATCCATTGGTTGTGAAAAGAAAATTATGGCAATTCACTGGTTTGCTGAGTGGGATAAAGTGTCAAAAGTATTTGGGCACTTTCTCCTGGGACGTTGTCCTGTTCACTTCTCTCTCTCTCTCTGGACTCTGTGTTGCTTGATCTAATAATTTTCCTTCTAGCCCTGACCTGCTCTGACACCTCACCTCTAATTTCAGCAATTAACAGGTAAGCTACAGACTTCTGCTTTGTTTATGTGTGGATTCTGAGATAAAAAGGGGAGTTGGAAACAGAGAAGGGCGGGGTGGGGGCGGGGGTGTAGCCTTGAGCCCTTTTGGGCAGTTTGCTTTGGAGGGATTCAGGAGTTCTGCATCACTTGTATATAATTGCAACTTGTATATATAACTTGTACATAATTATATATTCTGACCTGTCTATGATTCTAACTTGTATATAACTGTAAATGCTCCTCTATATTGTGCACAGATGCCTGTAAATTTTGCAGGGCTGTAAATATAGCTTCATCTTACTTCTAAAAACCTGTCTGAATTAGGGTGGGTAATTTCAAGTAGAGGAGGAAGGAGGGAGGTTCCTAACCCACTACAGGTGGTTTCACAGACACGAATTTCCTAGGAGCTTTAGAGTAACACAGAACTGCTACCTGGACAAGACACAATCTCCCCCTCCCACCCCCAAACTAACAAACACCTGAGCCACAGCCATTAATGACAGGCAGCAAAGCAGAGGACTGGAGCTGCTTAAGGCACACGATGAAGAATCCCATGTCCAAGGGCCAGACAGCTCTCTAACCACATCCATTCTTTTATCTGCTTATCCGAAACGGGGAGACATTAACTAACATTTTGCTGCCATCATCTTTCCCCCACCCCCAGCCCCGGCATGAAAAATTGATCCTCGCCTTTCCCCCGCAGCTGTACTAACAAGCACTTAAAAATAACAATGACTACAGCCCTTAGAGAATTAAAAAAAGGAGAAAACCAACGTGATGGCCTTCGGGAGATAGTGAGGGAATGCCGATAAAGATGCATTTTTTTCTTCATGTGTAACATTAAGCCGTGATAATGATTTTAACCTGCATTCGATCGCGCGTTCGCTGCGGCGACGTCTGTTTACAAGAGGCTGGGGGCTGCAAGGCCAGCACAAGGGGGGCTGACAGGAGGCATTGCCCTGCAAGCTCCATAATTAACAGCCCACCACTAAGGAAATTAAGGCAAATTAAAAGATGCATTTTTTTCTTCATGTGTAACATTAAGCCGTGATAATGATTTTAACCTGCATTCGATCGCGCGTTCGCTGCGGCGACGTCTGTTTACAAGAGGCTGGGGGCTGCAAGGCCAGCACAAGGGGGGCTGACAGGAGGCATTGCCTTGCAAGCTCCGCAATTAACAGCCCACCACTAAGGAAATTAAGCAGAAGAAGAGGAAGCCCAGAAGACATGCAGATAGGATGATATATACACACACACATACATCAGGGCTAGACTAATTGCCAGCACCGCCGGGGCTGCTCTAAGATACTGTGATTTCAGAGGAGTAATGCGCTGCTGAAAATTGAGTGTCCTTCAAGTGACAGCGAGTTGAGAGCTGAACTAGACCTTTACATGTCCTTTTGTGATAGTGAATTAAGAGCTGAACTAGGCTGGGAGTAGTGTGTACAGCTCTGGAGCCCCCGGCACAAGAAAGACATGGAAGTGTTGGAGCCAGTCCAGAGGAGGCCAAGAAGATGCTCAGAGGGCTGCAGCAGCTCTGCTCTGAGGACAGGCTGAGAGAGTTGAGGCTCTTGGAGTGGCCTTCCAGTATCTGAAAGGGGACTACAGGAAGGCTGCAGAGAGACTTTTGAAAAGGTCTTGTCATGACAGAACGAGGAGGAACAGTTTTAAACCCATCGATTAGGGGTCAGTGCAGTCCATCAGAAAGCTACACACCATCATATTGTGGTTTTTCCATTTTCCTCTTTGCCCAACCAAAACCAAGGCTCAACAAAAACTACTATTGGGGAGGGACTATGGACAAGGTCTTGTAATGACAGGACGAGGAGGAATGGGTTGAAACCCACTGATTAGGGGTCAGTGCAGTCTATCAGAGAGCTATGCCTCATCGTGTAGTGGATTTTCCATATTCCTCTTCCTAACCCAAAACCATGGCTCAACAACAACAGCACCTCTTGGGGAGGGTCTATTGACAAGATCTTGTAATGACAGGACGAGGAGGAATGGGTTTAAATTGGCAGAAGAGAGATTGAAACTGGATGTTAGGAAGAAGTATTTTCCAGTGAGAGCTGGCACAGGTTGCCCAGGGAGGTTGTGGCTGCTCCCTCCCTGGAGGTGTTCAAGGCCAGGTTGGATGAGGCCTTGAGCGACGTGTAGCAGTGGGAGGTGTCCCTGCCTATGGCGCAGGGAGGTTGGAACTGGCTGAGCTTTGAGCTCCCTTCCAACCTAAACCATTCTATGATCCTATGACCTTTACCCAGTGCAATACCAGACCCAGCCTGCTTCTGTTGGTGTTGATTAGCACCCGCTGAGGACTTGCTGCTCTTTTTTGGGACATCTTTGGCCATGCAGATGGATTTCTCCCATTAGGTGGGTGGGGCAGCACCAAGATGCTGGGTTAGGAAGATAAACACTTGCTGCTGTTGTTGTTGTTGTTGAGCCATGGTTTTGGTTAGGCAAAGAGGAAAATGGAAAACCACTAAATGATGGGGGCATAGCTCTCCGATAGACTGCAGTGACCCCTAAATCGAGGCATTGGGGAGCACAGCTCTGCTGCTCAAAGGGGAAGGAGATTTGATCCTGCTCTCTCTGTTTTTTTTTGCCAGCAGAATCCCCAAGACACAGAGAAGCTCAAAGTTTTCTCGGCACAGCTCACTTCAGATGTGCAGGATGTTTTCCTTAGGCTGATCTGAAGTGCGGCTCGGCCGATAGAGCTGTGTCCACGGGAGGGATGCTGAGACAGGATTCCTGTTGCAAACAAATATTCCTACAGGCATTCCTCACTGCTCTCAACTCAGCTGATTGTGCTGCAAGGCTCATGAAATTACCAAAAAAAAAAAAAAAATCGGGTTGAATCTGAAAAACCCCAAGACCTGGAATTCTCTTGCGCCAAAGGAATTTTACCTCTCATCACAGGCTCACAGGGTGTTAGGTGTTGGAAGGGACCCAAGGAGATTGAGTCCAACCCCTCTGCCAGAGAGCAGGACCAGACAGTCTAGCACAGATCACACAGGAACACATCCAGAGTGGCCTTGAAAGGCTCCAGACAAGGAGACTCCACAACCTCTCTGGGCAGCCCGTTCCAGTGCACTGAGACCCTTACAGTCAAGAAGTTCCCCCTTGTGTTGAGGTGGAACCTCCTGTGCTGCAGCTTCCATCCATTGCTCCTTGGCCTACTCCAGGGAGCAAGTGAGCAGAGCCTGTCCCCCCTCTTCTTCCTGACCACCCCTTAAATATTGAAACACATTTATTAATCCCCTCTCATTGAAAGCTAACATTTGCCTTCCTGTAAAAAAGACATGAAAATCTCCGTCTTTACAGCCCTGAACTGGAGAAGGCAGAACAAAGAAAGAATCCCAGACTTGCCCTGCAGCTTTTCAGCCTGTCCTGTGATAGTCTTTCTTTTTGCAGCCTGACTCCTCGTTTTGACTGTTCTGGCTCATTCGTAGAGTTCGGTGGCTCAGCACCGTTTGGCTAACCGGGACCAAAAGCCGAGCTGGTTCAGACGTGTCCTAGGGATGGAGTAAAGATCTCCACGTGTCCAACAAGCCAAGCCCGACTGTTTTCTACGCTGCAGGCAGTCTATGCTTGACTAATACATTGGTTCAGGTATTAATAGACCTTGCTTTTCTTTACAGATTTGCTACACACCACCCGCCCCACTGCGACACATGGTTCCACTTGGCGAACTACACCTCCCCGCCTGCCTCCCTGCAGCCCGAGCTTGTCTGCTTCAGAGGGAAGGGTGGAAAAGCAGACATCTCGCCCTCTGAAGTGGTCGACAAGACCACAAGTGCACGTGAGCAAATAGGTTAGAGAAATAAATGTGCACATTCCAGCTCCCCCAGAAGTCCGCACAGGCTCTACTACCGCCTGAGGCTGGCCAGACGCGAGGAGCTGCTCACTTCAGGCCACGACAGCTCTTAGGAGCCATATTTGGATGTGGATTTGCTCCATATAATGTTTCATGATATATATGCAAGGCTCGGGTCCTGCTTCCTTCTTGCATATTTTGGAAGGAGAGGTTGCTCTCCTATTTAGTTTTCAGAGTTGGTCTGGTCCTACAACAGCCCCTGCGCCTGCTGCTTTTGAATGCCTCGATTAATTTGCAAAATGTGGCACTTTCTAAAGGCTTCCCACCTGGAATTCTCTGGGTGTTAACACTATAATGTCCATTAAACAAAATATTGTAGCCAAAACCAGTTAAAAAAAAATTAAAGTTAAAAAATCAAATTATTGTAGCCAAATACAGGGGGAAAAAAAATTAAAAAAGAAAAAAAAAAAAAGAAAGGAAAAAAATGTTAAAAGACTAAGTGAGAGAAAGAAGCTTCAAAAAAAAGAAAGAAAAATAACAAGAAGAAAAAATGTTAAAATACTAAGTGAAAGAAAGCTGCAAAAAAAAAAAGGAAGACAAATAAGAAGAAAAAAAAGTTAAAATACTAAATGAAAGAAAGCTGCAAAATAAAGGAAGAAAAGTAAGAAGGAAAAAAAAGTTAAAATACTAAATGAAAGAAAGCTGCAAAAAAAGGAAGAAAAATAAGAAGAAAGAAAAAAATGTTAAGACTAAGTGAAAGAAAGAAGCAGCAAAAAAGGAAGAAAAATAAGAAGAAAGGGGGGAAAAAAAGTTAAAAGACCAAGTGAAAGAAAGAAGCTGCAAAAAAAGGAAGAACAGCAAATAGAGAGTACATGCTGAAACCTATTAAGCTAATTATTTTGCACAGCCTTAGCCATTTGGAAGGGCAAACATCAAATATGCTTTATCCAGGTAGTACTTTTAGAGTCACAAAAGGCTCTCTGAAACGTATTTTTATTGGAGGGTTTGTTGCACATTGACAGCAGGAAGACAGGGATAAAACTGGGCTTTATAAGAAAGCTCCCTGAAGGGCTCATCTTTCAAACACGGTCACAGAATTGCTTACTAATTTATTTTATTTCTTTTTTTAAGTTGCCTCAGCATTGAAAGTTTTTTTTTTTGTTTGTGGGTTTTGGAGACTTTTTTTGGGGTGTGTGTTAACGGAGAGGATTTTTTTNTGGGTTTGATCCTGTAGCCTTACCCCCACCATGCACAATGCAACTCCTCACTCGTTCCCTCGGTGCCGTTGTGCCTGTGGATGTGCACGGGAAGTCAGCACCTTGGCACCAGCACCCAGGTGCTAAGCACACATACAGCCCTTACTGCCACTCCTCGAGTTAGAAGAGCTAAAACGGTGTGTTTGGAGGAGGAGAAATCACAACTTCCTTAAGAGCTCCTTTTACTGGAGCAGGACAAAACCCGTTCTAAGACGGGAGGATTACTCCTTTTAATCTGTTTGAGCAAGACTCCCACCTCAAGAGATGCTTTAACACTCTCCAAAAAAACACTAGCAATGCAAACACGGACATGCGGAACCTCTTGACATCCTTTAAGCTCACCGAACAGGGGCAGGGAGAGCTATTTATGCCCTTTCTCCTATGTAAGCACTGCTGATACACAGTAAAAGTAATCAATGATATGATCAGCATCGATCTTTTTGGCTAACCATCCTGAAAACGAAAACAGGAAAGGCACAGTTAACACATCGGGGCCAAAAACATTCCGAAAACAGCCCAGGAAATGCAGCAGCACAGATACAGGTTTGCACACAGGGGCATCGATCTGATGGGAGACCTTAAAGAGCTACCAGGGTAAGCTTATAATAAATATTGAACACCAAGAAGGCTTGACCCCAGCTCTAAAACACTCAGCGGGGCAGTTGCTAATTATTCCGAGGATCAATCTCTCGTCTTGTGTTCTTGTATTTCCTCACTGAGTTGGTGTACGTCAGGGTGTGAATTAGCAATCTATTTAAAGCGATCCCAAAAGGCTCTTGAAGAGGAAAGAAAATAAGAAGGGGAGAACCCTGCCTTAAAATTATTTCCGTCCTTCCCTTATTTCTTCTTTTGATGCTGACTTTTTTGGAGCAGGATCCGTGTTTTGTCTTTGGGGCTGGGTTTTCCCC
>VWZI01007566.1:637-26849 GCA_013396835.1 Psilopogon haemacephalus
GGAAAAAAAAAAAAGAAAAAAAAAAAAGAAGTCTGCTCTGAGTGAATGAGAGCCTGTTCCCACCAAGCTAGGGGTCAGACATCCCTGGGAGGCTTCACCCAGACACGTCCCTGCTGCTTCCCACTTGAAGGAACATTTCCATGTACTGGGTGGACTGCCTGATCCAGACACTGAAAATGGAAAAGAAGAGAATTTGAGCAGTGGAGGGGGGTGGGAGAAAATGGAGGAAAATAATGGGAAAAAAAAAAAAAAAATCAGTGTTTTCCAATGTCCTGCAAAGAAGGAAGACAAAAAACCCCAATCCATCCAAACAAATGAAAAAAAAACAAACCCCAAACCCCAATAAACCAAAAAAATGAGCAGCAATGTCCTTCTCGATGTTGTATTTACCTGCCAGGGCCACTAGAACTGGATTATGAGGCCATTTTATGAGCTTCCAGAATCAGCTTAGATCCAAAGATCTCCATCTGCTCAGCACCTACAAAACTGAATGAGGCTTTTAACAAGCATAAAAAAACCCAAACCAACCAAACAAACAAAAAAATCAAACAAAATATCTCCCCAACCCCCCCAAAAAACCCAGCAAACAAGCAACAAAACACCAACAAAAAAACAATGACAACAAAAAACAAATCAAAAGCAGTTTCCAAAAGGATGAACTTCCACAAAAGGTCTTTTGGGAAAAAAAAAAAGATGATTTAATTCAACAGACACCTTGCTTGAAATGCCTGGCTTGATGAAGCACCTGAGAAGGTGGCACTGTCTCAGAGAAAGGTCTAGAGGAGAGTGAAGAAGTGGAGACATTTGTGAAAGCAAGGGGAACCTTCAGGCAGAAATTATAATTTTGGCTCTTTGAGGGCAAAGAATCATAGAATCAGAGAAACATAGAATCACAGAATGGTTTAGGTCAGAAGGAACCTCAAAGCTCATCCAGTTCCAACCGCCCAGCCATAGGCAGGGACACCTCCCACTAGAACAGGTTGCTATGGACCCCTATGGAGACCGCTATGGAGATTCCTATAAAGATTCCTATGGCAGCTTCCCTGGGGACACCTATTGAGACCTCTATGGAGATGCTTATAGAGACCTCTATAGGAGCAGCCACAACCTCCCTGGGCAACCTGTTCCAGTATCTCACTACCCTCACTGTAAAGAACTTCTTCCTAACATCAAATTTCAATCTCCCCTCTTCCAGTTTAAATGCATTACCCCTCGTCTGTATGTTACTCCCAAGATTTCTTGACACATTCCTCTCCCCTAGAAGCTGGGCTTTCTATGTTCTACATTTCCAGAACCATGGCATCACCAACCTCTCCAGCTGCTCCTAAGGTAAAGGGGTTGGAAGGCACGAAGAGGACCACATGGGAACAACCTGAAGAGGAGATGATGGATGATCCTGTAAACCTAACAGAATCCAAGCTCTGGAAAAGAGTCTGAAAAGCAGGTGATGAAATTCTGGGTGGAAGATAACCCTGCCATGCAGCCCACAGGAGAACAGTACAGCTGAAAACACAGAGATATTCAGGTTTTAATGGGGAAGGTCACTCATTTCAGTCAGATTCCACACATGGCCCTGAATGCATCTGTGATGCTGTCATACTGACTGGTACCTCCTGTAAGTGATATTCCTGTCCCAGAGTGCCCCAGGTGGGGCACAAACCATGCATGTAAAGAGAGCGAAGAAATCAGAGATGCATAGACCCTGGTCTTCTACAGCAAATGCTGAGCTGCACTGACTCCAAATGCTTCTGAAATTATCAGGATTTTTATCTCCTCCTGATACCTAAGCAGACATGGTTCTCCATCCCGGACCCTACAACAAAACCTGAGAGGGAGGAATCATAGAATGGTTTAGATCGGAAGTGACCTCAATGATCATCCATGCAGGTGGACAGGGTCATTCTTGCCTGGGGAGCTGTGTTAACTCAGGTTGGCTCTGTGTAGGATGGTGGCAGTGGGGGACTGTGAGTAAAGTGATCCATGTCCCCAGATAAATCATAGAATGGTTTAGGTTGGAAGGGACCTCAAAGATCATCCAGTTCCAACCCCCCTGTGCCATAGTCAGGAACACCTCCCACTAGAACAGGTCACTCAAGGCCTCATCCAACCTGACCTTCAACACCTCCAGGGAGGGAGCAGCCACAACCTCCCTGGGTTCCAGTGTCTCACCACCCTCACTGTAAAGAACTTCCTCCTAAAACCCAGTTTAAATCTCCCCTCTGCAAGTTTAAACCCATTACCCCTCATTCTGTCATTACAAATGGGGAAAAAAAAAGGGAAAAAAAAAATATATTCTCAAGGTTACTTTTTTTTCTTTTATCTTTAATTTATTTTATTAAAAAAAAAAAAAAATTCTTGCACATCAGGCAATCTGCTCTAGGTGACCCTGCTGTAACAGAAGGGTTGGCCTGGACCATCTCTATCAGTGCCTTCCAATCCCCACCAGCCTGTGATTCTAGGAAGAGGATCTTTCCTACTAGAAATGACTGATGTAGGCAGCATGACTGCTCTGCTCTGCTACATGACTCAGATTTGCTTATTGCTCCTTTGAAGGCAGTTTATAAGGATGCAGCTTTGCAATGTGATCCAAATGTACCCAGACAGGGAGCTCTCAAGGAGGGATTTGAGGTCAACAGTGGCCACTCACTTAGTTGCAAGTCTCCCTTGGTGCCTCAGTCTAGACAAACACTCCAAGGATCCAAACACCTCCCTGTTTTGCTCCATTTGTTATCCCAACAGAAGTCCTCTGCTAGCTTGGATGCACCACAACATACTGCTGCCAGCCTGGGCTGGCCCCACTCAGCTGCCCACATGCCATGAAGATGATCAGAGAACTGCAGCACCTCTCCTTTGAGGACAGACTGAAAGAGTTGGGGCTCTTCAGTCTGGAGAAGAGGAGGCTCCGAGATGACCTTACAGTAGCCTTCCAGTATCTGAAGGGAGCCTACAGGAAAGCTGGGGAGGGACTTTTTAGACTCTCAGGTAGTGATAGGACTAGGGGGAATGGAGCAAAGCTGGAGGTGGGGAGATTCAGATTGGATGTGGGGAGGAAGTTGTTCAGCATGAGAGTGGTGAGAGCCTGGAATGGTTGAGGCCCCATCCCTGGAGGTGTTTGCAGCCAGGCTGGCTGAGGCTGTGGGCAGCCTGATGTAGGGTAGGGTGTCCCTGGGCATGGCAGGGGGGTTGGAACTAGCTGATCCTTGTGGTCCCTTTCAACCCTGACTGATTCTATGATTCTATGATGGAGCAACTTATTCAGTGGCAGCTTGCAGAGAAAACCCCTATCCAGGTTGCATTCTTGTGGTACCACCAGAGGCAATCACCTCCCTCCTGAGTTAAACCCCAGGACTGGCTGCAGCTTTCTTTTTAAGTGAGAGCTTGGAGCTGCTACTCGGACCTTATATTTAGAAAAATGTGGGAAAAGAACGAGATTCATTCCAGGGTTTGTATTTTTGTTGGCAGGATATCTAGTATTATTATGAAGAGCAAACCAAGGAGGTGTTTTTTTTTTTTTTTTCTTCAAAGTATGCATTTTCTTGCCAGAAACATATAGAAGAAGTGGGACCTGATGGGGGGAATTTGTGGGTGAGAAGCCTGAGGGAGCAGCAAAATGATTTCATAGTCACATCCTTCGTGTGCACAGATGTGTGGGTCCCAGGGTTGGGAGAATTCCAGAAATCTCCTTCTCCATCCTCCTGCCTCATGGCAGAACCATCTTGACCTGGTGATGGAGAATCACAGAATCATCCAGATTGGAAAAGACCCTCAGCATCACCAAGTCCAACCTAGAACCCTACAAGAATATATGAGATTCATCTTAAGCCATATCCCTAAGCACCACATCCAAACAATCCTTAAACATATTCATGGTCGATGACTCCACCACCTCCCTGGGCAGCTCATTCCATGAAAAACAAATTCCTAATGCCCAATTTAAAACTCCTCTTGAGGCCATTCCCCCTTGTTCTGTTTCCTATCCCCTGTGAGAAGAGCCCAGCAGCAGCCTCTCCAACTCCTTTAGGTAGTTGTAGACAGCAATGAGGTCTCTCCTCAGGCTCCTCTTCTTCAAGCTAACCATCCCCAGCTCCCTCAGTTGCTCCCCATCAGATTTATTCTCTAGGCCCTTCCCCAGCTTCTTTGCCACCTTCTAGACCCACTCTAGCACCTCATATTCCACATATTCCTCAGATAACCCCATCCTGCATTTGTTATCTTCCCTGTTAGAAACTTCCTGGAGCATAGAATCATAAAATCATAGAAAGGTTGGGGTTGAAAGAGACTTGAAGATCATGGGCAGGGACACTTTCCACTACCAAGATTCTCAAGGCTTCGTCCATCCCAGCCTCAAACACCTCCAAGGAGGAGGCATCCACAACCTCCCTGGGCAGCCTGTGACAGTGTCTCATCATCATCACATCATCAAGTTGGACTGGATTATCTTGGAGGTCTCTTCCAACCTGGCTTATTCTATTCTATTCTATTCTATTCTATTCTATTCTATTCTATTCTATTCTATTCTATTCTATTCTATTCTATTCTATTCTATTCTATTCACTGTAAAGAATTTCTTCCTAATCTCCCCTCTTCCAGCTTCAATCTATTCCCTCTCATACTACCACTACAAGCCCTTGTAAAAAGTCATTCCTTGGCTTTCTTGTAGATTACCTTTAGGTACTGGAAGGAAGTGACAAGGTCTCCCTGAAGCCTTTTTTTTTCCAGGCTCAACAGCCCAAATTCTCATAACCTATCCCCACAGGCGAGGTGCTCCAGCCCTCTGATCATCTTCACAGCCTCTTTTGCATCGCATCAAGCAGTTTGCTGCAAGATACATCTAGGATTGCTCTTTCTGAAAAGGGTCGACATAGGGAGCAGATTATTCCCTCCCTTTGATGTACAACTGAAGGCACCCAAACCACAGAGTCACAGAATGTTAGGATTTGGAAGGGACTTCCAGAAATCATTCACCCAACCCCCTTGCCAAAGTAGGATCACCTAGGACAGGTCACGCAGGAATGCATCCGGCTGATCTTTGAAAGTCTCCAGCGAAGGAGGCTCCAGAACCTCTCTGGGCAGCTTCTCCTAGAGCTCCATCACCCTTACTTTAAGGAAGCTTCTCCTCAGGTTGTGGTGGAACCTCCTGTGCTGTGCCTTGTACCTGTTGTTCCTTGTCCTGCCACTGGGCACCATGGGAAAGAGACTGACACCCCACTCCTCAAACAGTATGACCGAGATCTCCTGAAGCATTTGCAGAGCAAGCCAGATGCTTTAGGCTGGCCACTTTGAACAACAGCTCATGACAGTGAGGTGTGGTGCATTCCTGGGACTAATGTTGGTTTTTTTTTTTCCAGCAATCTGGAGTTCAATGCATTTGCAGCAGGGCAGGCAACGTCACCTAACAGCGCATTTAAGGACAAAGCCCTGGCAGGCAATCTGACATCCTTACTCTGGCAACCATGCTGGTGTGTCACCATTTAAAAGCCTGGAAGACATCTGCTCTGCCAGAAGGCATGGCAAGGCTCTCACAGATGGGTCAGTAGATGGCAGGGCTGGACAAACACCATGACCATGAGAAAATTACGCCCATCCTTTTCCACTGTGCTGGTTTGAACTAAGTGGAGGATTTGAATGAGAAATTAGACTGTAGGCTGAGAGAGGAAAGCACTGATGATGCTACTTCACTCATAGCTTTACTGAGAAAGAAAGAAAAAAATGTTTTAAGAGCTGTAACCCAAACATAGATAAGTCAGACAGCTAGAGACAGCTTCAGACTGCTTTGGACTGTGGCTGCTCTTTTTGCATGCCTTTCTCCCTGCCTTTTGTAGCTGAATCTGAATAATTTCACTAACTTCTTTCCTGCTGCTAATCTCACCAGCCCATCTACCTTCACCTATTAGGAGGTCTGGGGAGGGACTATTCACAAGGTCTTGTAATGACAGGATGAGGGGTAATGGGCTTAAACTGGCAGAGGGGAGATTTAAATGGGATGTTAGGAGGAAGTTGTTTGCAGAGAGGGTGGTGAGACACTGGCACAGGTTGCCCAGGGAGATTGTGGCTCCTCCCTCCCTGGAGGTGTTCAAGGCCAGATTGGATGAGGCTTTGAGCGACCTGTTCTAGTGGGAGGTGTCCCTGCCTATGGCAGGCGGTTGGAACTGAGTGATCTTTGGGGTCTCTTCCAACCTAAACCATTCTATGATTCTATGATTCTATTTGCTGCATAAGACAGATGGCAAGATAAGATTGGGGAAAGAGGGAAGGTGGTAGGGGTGGTTGGTTACCCCTCTTAGGGATTTTGATCTCTGGGAGGGTTGTGGTGTTTCTGTATTATCTTTTTACTGTACATATATCTATAAATATCTGTTATACATTGTAAATATCTGCTTGTATATTGTGCAAAGCTGTAAATATCAAGCTTCATTTATCAACTTCCAGCCAACTGAGTCCTAGCCTGGGTTATTCCAAAATCGGGGAGGGGGGGGGAGGAGGGTGAGGGCAGATACTGCCAAACCACCACATCCACTCCTTAAGAATTAGCAAAATTACCATTAAAATACTGGACCAGGAATCTCTGGGGAAAGCCAGCTGGCCTCTGGCTACAGGGACTCATCATGTGTTGCCCACTGAGCTGTCAAGTTAAAGACTTGTCCTGCTATCACTCAGTCCTCAGAAGGTCAACGACTGGATTTGCTTATCGCCCAGAGGCTCTTTACTCTGGTTAATTGGCACCCCTGGTGACAGGAGGGATTGATGGCCTCCCATCCGAGCCTTTCCCAGTGAGACCAGGAAGGACAGAAAGCTTGCCCTCACCTTTGCTTACCCGTCTTCTACAGTTTTTTCCCATGGAAATAGTAGGCATGGAGAAAGATTCACTCTTGTGGGGAATGGATGGGTGTAATCTCACTAATGTCAAGGCAGCCTGCAGTGAGAAGAGGGTAGGAGAGCAGCCTTGGACTTGTCCATCCAAGCACAACTCCAGGCTGGGTGGGGAATGGCTGAGAGCAGCCCTGAGGAAAAGGCCCTGAGAGTCTGGAGTGATGAAAAGCTCAAGATGAGGCTCCAGTGTGAGTGCAGCCCAGACAGCAACTGTGTGCTGGGCTGCAGCAAGAGCAGCTGTGGGCAGCGGGGCAAGGGAGGGGATTCTGCCCCTTTGCTCTGCTCTCCTCACACCCCACCTGCAGCACTGTGTGCAGTTCTGGAGCCCCCAGCACAAAAAGGACCTGGAAGTGTTGGAGCCAGTCCAAAGGATGGCCACAAAGATGCTCAGAGGGCTGGAGAAGCTCTGCTATGAGGACAGGCTATGAGAGTTGAGGCTCTTCAGCCTGGAGAAGAGAAGGCTTTGAGGACGTTTTGTAGTAGCCTTCCAGTATCTGAAAGGGGCCTACAGGAAGGCTGGGGAGGAACTATTAACAAGGTCTTATAATGACAAGATGAGGAGGAATGGGTTTAAAGTGTCAGAGGGGAGATTGAAAGTGGATGTTAGGAGAAAGTTCTTCACAGTGAGGGTGGTGAGACACTGGCATAGGTTGCCCAGGGAGGTTGTGGCTGCTCCCTGCCTGGAGGTGTTGAAGGCAAGGTTGGATGAGGTCTTGAGTGACCTCATCCAACCTTGTTCTAGTGGGAGGTGTCACTGCCTATGGTAAGGGGTTGTTACTAGATGATCTTTAAGGTCCCTTCCAACCAAAACCATTCTATGATTCTATGTTCCTATGATTCTTCACCCTCAAAGAGCCAAAATTATAATTTCCGCCTGAAGCTTCCTCTTGCTTTCACAAATGTCTCTACTTATTCATTCCCAAAACTAGTTATTTGCTGAACAGGGCTGGTGGGATTGTGACACCTACCCACCTCCCAAAAGCCCTCCAGTCCCGGAGGGAGTCATGGAGAAATCTGACATGAAATTCACCTCTTTTGCACGTTCATCCTTGCTTTCAGGACTGCCACTTAGTGCGTGAAGCCTGATGGCCCAAGCTCAGAGAACACACATGGTCTCAGTGACCAAGATACACCATCTGTGTCGGCAAGCTGCCGCAAAGCAAACAGAAATGTTCAGGACATACCAGACTTCATGTTGGAAATCAGAGCCATATTCTTCAAAACTTCTGGCCCTTTGTTCAGACGCCCTTTGGAGACCTCCCGCAAATAACCTCACTTGGACTTCCAGATGCTAGAAATTAATTTTTATTTTTTAATTCTGCGCCACAAATCCTTAATTTTGGAATGTGCACATTTCCTCTGCGGTCCCTGGCTCCTAGAGACCACAAATACATGTGAACTTGCAACAGACGTTGATAACAAAAGTTTGAGGGCGAACCAAGAGCTTTTCGAAAGCCTCCTCTAGATAATTTATCGTAGGCTGGCGAGTAGCCACGAACCCAATGGTGGGGAAGGAGGCTGCTTTTGATTTAGCTGATGTTTAGGTGTGAATGAGAAGGAGAGATACGCGATTAATCATGGGAAGCAGGGAGATGGTATTATTTTGATTCATACTTCACAAGTTTTCTAGGAATGCTGAACCGGAGTCGAAATGCATGGCGGACCCAGCTGTTCAAACAGTGTGATTAATTAAACTGATTCCATGTGAAAAACAACACTGCCTCTCACTCTCAAATTGCAAATCATTTTCAATATATTGGGGAAGGGCCAGCCACCTTTTATTAATTGCTTTGGAGGTGATGAATCAGGGTTGTCTACAGAGACCCACACAAGAGCACATTCCTGAGAGCATACGTGATGATGGACTAGTTTCACTGCCTCTCGGATCAGCAAGGGTTGCTTTCCTGGAGATGCTGCCATTTGTGCACAAGGCAGGGATGAAACCCTGGAGCCCACATGTTCTGATGACCATTCTCCTCCCAGCCCCAGCACTGAGAGCCTTGCAAAAGTGCAAACGCATGCAGACGGAGCCAGCGCTTGTGTTTCAACCAGCGCTAATAATAAAACCTCCTCTCCCCCACCACCACCCCATACGTATGCAGCTCCTTCACCTGCCAAACCACGGCTCTCTCAAAATATCAGTGAGCTGAGAGCGGACCTTGCACTGTATGATTTGCCCAAGACCACACAGGAAGCCTGTGGCCAAGCTGGAAATTGAGCTCAAGTAAGCCAGTTCCAGGATCAGGTCTTGGTGGTGGGCTTGGGGCCATCCTGGTACCCTTCCCCATGCAGTATTGGGCCAACACAAGCTGGCAGACATGGGTTTCACAAAAGCACCTTGCTTGCACATATTTCAGTCCTATCTGGTGGTGGGATGTCCTTGCAGCAGGTGCTTAGTGGGACCTGCACACCCTGAGATGAGTGTCCCAGGGACTCTGCCCCATGAAAAGGTCCAGCAAAATCCTGCTATGCAGTGGAGCCTTTTGATTTATATTTTCTCCACCAGCTTGTCTGTTTTACTCATGCTGCTGACAAGGAGAGGGTTATTTGATATGAGCTGAGGGGCAGATGTTGAGCACCATGGAGCAGTGCTTGCAGGAGGCAAGGCTGTTTCTCAGGTGCAAGCCGTCTGATGGTCATAAAACGGCTTACAGTGGGGGTGGAAAGGAAAGAAATCGATTCATCTGCCCGGTGCTCACGGATGTGGAAAAATACCCTTGAAAGAGCTCAACTGGATGTTTGTCACCACAGCTGCCAACGGAAGGAGACTGACAGCCTAGCAGCAAGTGTGCAGACACCTCTCGACTCAACCAAATCCCGCAGGGCACCTCGCAATACCAGGCAGTGACCCTGTGCTAACTGGTTTCAAATGTAACGTTTGAAATACCTTGCAAGTATACATCCGAGCCAAGATTTCCACCCAGAGCCCAGTGGGGAGGCTCGGAAAGCTTATTGCAAGCACCTGTCTGGTCTTCAGAAGCATTGATCTCCTACTGAGGTCAACAAGAGGAATTAGAGAGGCTGGCGGTTGCCATTTTTTTTTTTCTGCAAAACCACGATCATGATCTCAAAATTTGCTACCCAGGGAGCTCTGTTCTGACCCTTCGTGTTTGATCCCAGTGGGAGAAGTCATGTGCATTGAGATATGTCCCAGACACCTCGTGTTGGTGGAGCCCATATGGCTCTAACCAGCCTCCTTCAGGGGCACGGCAGCAGGCCGACTTGGGGAAAACGCTGCTTTGTCCACCCTCTTCAGACCTTCCAGGCTGCTGCTTCTCCAAAACATCTGAGTGATGGTTAAAAAATGTTTGCCCTCTTTCCTCTTCTCTCTGAAAGGAACGGGGAGTCTCCGTGGACCCATTTATATTGCTAGCTTGACTGAAGTTAATAGGAATATTCCCCTTCTTCTCCACAGGGGCCATGTTTCTCCCTCAGGGGATCTGTAGGGCCATTTACTAACTTCACAGGCACCTGGGCAATTCCCACCGTTGTCAACCTGAGCTCCTCAGAAATGGGGAATGCAATCCCCACTCTGTCTCCCGGTGATGGGACGCTCCTGCCTGTGAGCTGCTCCAAACAACACATTTTCTGAGCACACTGTGTTTGTCTGAAAATACACCAGGAGGGCTGCCCAATTTGGAAGTGACTTGAATTACAAAAAAAGCACAGCTGCCTTTAACAGCTCTCAAAGCTCATGCAGCTAGCCTGCAATTTATTGACTAGGATTAGATGCTTATTGTCTATGACACTTTAAATACCATTACATTGAAGTTTATACAAGAAAGTCCAACTTTTCAAACTGGAATCTCAGCAGTAACAGCTGGACCATTTGTTTATGTGATAGACAGAAAAGAATGACTTCTGTAATCTGCGCGTTTGGCTTCAGGATTTTCTACGACGTGGGGAGACAAAAAAACCTACCCCATCCCTAATTGAAGATTGTTAGACAGAGCCGAACGCCACCGGCTAATTTGTCCCTGATGTTAAGGCTGCAGCCAAAGCTGGGGTTGAGTCCTTCCCTCATCCCCTCACACCTGACGGAGAGGCACTTGAAACCCTCTAGCCCACCTCTGACAGTCAGGGCTAAGTCTCCTGTCTCTCTCTCCCCCAGGCTGCTCACATTCCGCATTTTGTTTCTAGCATGAAAGACTTTGTTTTAAATCATAATAGTAACCAGGCTGTAATCACATTATAGCACACATGGAGAACTTGCAAAAAGTCATGTGCTTTGGATTTGACATTCTGATTTATGGTTGTGTGCTCCAGTTACACAGCTGCGATCTCATTTTCGACCAAGATGTTTTCTATTTTTCTATTACTCTGCTTCACCTTGTCTTCATGTCGAAGAAAATGAAAGCCACCAGGTGAAGCCAGCCCAGGAGGACAAATGTTTGCATGTTCTGGATCAAAACCACGATCAAATATTTTATGCTGCACTTTCATAAACAGCTTGCTACGGGCACATGTGGAGGGGGTGCAGATTCTTCATTCTGAGCCATTTGAAGTTAAAANGAGAGAGAGAAATTCCAGACTTTTATTTATTCAGAAACTAGATCAGCCTATGAAATTCACATCCCAGCCACTTGATCACGATGACTTCACCAAAGAGGGAAGAGGCTCTTGCAGAACGACTCCTTGGACATTTGAAGAGGCTCTCTGCTTGCCGGGTGACCCAATGCTATTCGCTCCCTGCTCCATCAAGCAAATTTTACTCCTGAGCAAAGCTCAGTGGAGGTGGCAAAGCCTTGCTTTGCTCAGTGAGGAGCAGATTGCAGTCATTACCCCTCCCCTCTGTCATTAACCCGTTCACTTTGCATTCCTACAAAGAGTAGCAGCATTCCAGCCTAATTAAAAAAGCGAGGACTTTTGCAGTAAATTGCATTAATGTTGGATGGGGGCCAGAGCTTATGTTTTACATGAACCTCTCTTGTCTTCAGTGGAGGAAAGAAAAGAAAATGTCATCAACATTCTTTTTACTATTTAGACACTGATGATCTGTCTTTAGGGCTGGTGAGCATTACACGGAGCGCAAAACCACCACGGCATCCCTTGCTGGGGGTGAATTGTGCATTATGGGCTTGTAAACCTTAAAGCAGGGTGTAAAATTTTACTAAGATCACCATTTTCAGTACGGTTCAAGAAGGGTCGAGATGGAAAACGCATTTATGGTGGTTCTAGAGCACAAGTTAAGGAACTGAAAAAGGTATATGAATGGAGTCTGTGTGGGTCAGACCTTGATCATGAGCCCTCACTGCAGCAAGGCTTTGACTCTAGAGTATTTTGGGGCAAGCTGCTCCTTTGTCTCAACTATGAGTAGTTTTGCCTCCTATATAAATTCTACAGCCTCCAAACTTGGGACAGTGCTACTCCGGGTCACTGGGACATCATAGCTGGTGTCAAAAGCAAGAAAGAATGTGCCCGGTTGTATGTGGTTTTACCTGTCCCAGGACCAGCTCTGCTACTGGCCCATAGATGCCCAGATGGACAGAACAGGACTGAGCAGAATGACTTTACTATTATTTTGCTTCTTTATAATGAGGGTGGTGGAATACTGGAACATGTTGCCCAGGGAGGTGGTGGAGGCCCTACCACTTGGTCAAGCTTGGTGGAGTTCTGAGCAACCTGATTGTGTTGGTTTGAGCTAATTGGAGAATTTGAGTGAGAAATTAGACTATTGGCTGAGAGAGGTAAACGCAGTGTGTCTCTTCACCAAGTTTTACTGAGAAAAGAAAAAAAATAAAAGTTGTTTTTAAGAGCTGTTCTGAAAACAACAGATAGCAGATGGCTTCTGACCGTTCTGGCTGCGGCTGCTTCTCTTGCATGGTCTCCTTTCCCTTTGTCTTGGTAGCTAATTCAGAGTAAAACTACTAACTTTCCTCCTACCAGTAATCTCCCTGGCCGATCTACTTCAGCTTATCTGCAGCATCAACAGGTGGTGAGATAAGACTGGGGAAGGGGGGAAAGGTGGTAGGGGGTGGTTGGTTGCTCCTCTCTCGGAGACTTTGGTCTCTGGGAGGGCTGTGGTGTTTCTGTATTACCTTTTCATTGTATGTATCTGTAAATATCTGTTATACCTTGTAAATATTTGCTTGTATATTGTGCATTGCTGTAAATGTAAAGCTTCATTTATTAACTTCCAGTGTCTTGAGTCTTAGCCTGGGTTTATAAAAGGTGGGGGGGGGGGCAGGTAACTGCTAAACCACTACACTGATCTATCTGGGCGTGTTTGCCAGGTCCTGAAGGAACTGGTAGATGAAGTTGCTAAACTACTGTCCATGGCAGACTGGTGAAGTTCCTGCTGACTGGAAAAGGGGAAATGTAATGCCCATCTTCAAGAAGGGAAAAAAAAATTACCCTGGGAACTACAGACCAGTCAGTCTCAACCCTGTGACTGGTAAGATCATGGAGCAGATCCTCCTGAAGGCTCTGCTAAGGCAAATGGAAAACAAAGAAGAGGTGATTGGTGGTAACCAGCATGGCTTCACCACGGGCAAATCATGCCTGACAAATTTGATGGCTTTTTATGATAAAGTCCCTGCAACAGTAGACAAGGGAAGGGTAACTGATGTCATCTACCTGGGGCTCTTCAGCCTGGAGAAGAGAAGGCTTCCAGGAGACCTTATAGTAGCCTTCCAGTATCTGAAACGGGCCTACAGGAGGGCTGGGGAGAGACTATTGACAAGGTCTTGTAATGACAGGACGAGGAGGAATGGGTTTAAAGTGGCAGAGGGGAGATTGAAAGTGGATGTTAGGAGGAAGTTATTTTAAGGGTTGTGAGATACCGGAGCAGGTTGCCCAGGGAGGTTGTGTCTGCTCCCTCCTTGGAGGTGTTGAAGGCCAGGTTGGATGAGGTCTTGAGCAACCTGTTCTAGTGGGAGGTGTCCCTGCCTATGGTGGGGGGTTGGAACTGGATGATCTTTGAGGTACCTTCCAACATAAACCATTCTATGATTCTATGTCCCTCCTGGCTGCAGTGGGGTTAGACTGGGTGTTCCCAGGAGTTCCCTTCCAACTCAGTGCATTCTATGATTCTATGAGTTGGTCAGAAGTGTCATAGCATTTATTTCTCCTGCTATCACCCTCTGTTTCTACCCCTAGAAGAGCCAGTCAAAACATTTTTGACCAAGAGCTTTTCCCACTGGAAAGTGCTATTCTTTTGGGAATGAAGCAGGAACTCGTTGAGATGTCGGTGACAAGTTCTGGTCAGGAAAAAGTCAAAACATTGCATTTTGGTGGTGTAGTTTCAATTTGTGACATTTTGACTTCTATATCATAATATAATCTCGTTCTATTAGAGTAGAATATGTAGCGCTGCATAATGAGTTCTCCTTTAAAGCTGATATAATGTCTAAGTCAAAATGAATCACATCCTGCAACGCAGTCTAACAAAACATCCCAGCACACCCTCTGTCAGTACTTGTGTCATGAAGGCAGCACAACCCTTTTAGCTTTTAACTCGAAATGGGAATGATTCTCGTCTTACAAAACGCTGCGAATTCTGGCAGAGCAGAATTTCTTCCTCCTGGCCAGTGCTGAATATCTGCCCAGCATTTGGTGCTCCAAGATCATCTTTCAAAGCTCCTTAAGTGGTGGAAGTAATTAAGGAGTGCCACCAGAGTGCTCACAGACACCTGCCCATCTGCCCTGGAGACATTTACTCAAACTAAGATACGTACGTTGCGAATTTTGTTGTCCATGGCACAAATGTCTTCACCTGAGAATTTCTTCTCAGCATTTGCTTTACACTGAGTGAGAAGGGAGGAAAAAAGGTCCTATGTCAGATGTGGTTTTCATGACCAAGTGCATACATGTGCTGTAGGCATGATTGAGGAGGGTGGCACCTGGACATCTTCCTCGCGGCCATATATATGGCCTATATCCCATATTGATTGGAATTCTGTGGCCTATAGAGTGACAATAAAAGGAAAAAAAAAACCAAAACCAAAAAAACATCTTCACTATGTGAGCAACAGAGCACTGGAACAAGCTGAGCAAAGAAATTGTGGAGTCTCCTTCTCTGGAGAGATTCGAAACTCACTTGGATGCGATCCTGGACAACCTGGCCTAGATGACTTTGCTTTAGCAGATGAGTTAGACTAGATGACCTGCAAAGGTTCCTTCCAATCCATCTTTCCAACTGTGATTCTATGATGTAAAATGGATAACTCAACTGCAGACTTCAGTCTATCCTTAGTATGTGAGGACCTGGAACAGGTTGCCTGCGGAGGTTCTCAACCTATAGTTGTTCAAAGCCAGGTTTGATCGAGCCTTGAGTAACCAGGTCTAGTAGGAGGCATAACCAGGTCTAGTAGGAGGTGTCCCTGTCCATGGCAGAGGGTTGGACCTAGATGACCTTTAAGACCACTTTTAACCAAAACCATCCTGTAGTTCTATGAGTCTAAGTTTGTCTGCATGCCTTCAACCAATACAAGTCTTGTCTTGTCTTCATGATGTATCTAGTTAATGGTTTGGGAAATCTCTCACTTTGTGCTCCTTCAGACTGGTCTAAGTTGGAATCTCTCAGGCTAACAGTCATAAAGCTTCAGATTAACTGCAGAGGAAAATTGGGAAGCAATTTCAAGACAATCCCCCCTCCATTATTTTTTGTTTGGTTGTTTTTTGGTTGGGGTTTGTTGTTTGGTTTTGTTCTTTTGGATTTTTTTCTGAGCTAAACCTTTCCCTTGAGAAAATATATCAATTTGTCTTACCGTGAAACTCAGAGCACCAGAGAAGATCGAAGTCAGTCGTGTTGGTCTGGCACATCCAGAAAGACCTTGTGTTGGTCTGCCCTCACCAGAAAGACCTCCTGCCTAAACCAAAGTTCCTGAGAAAATGATCCTGACAGAGTGCAAGGTTCTACCATTTCCCTGCAAACTATGTAAACAAAATCACGAGTTGAAATGATGTTTGGAATTCTTCTTTTCTCAGATGGCTGCTCAGCCATGCACTTGCTGAGGAGAGGATTGCAAGCACATGATGATTTAAAAGCAACCCAAAACTGCAAACACCCCCCCCCACCCCCACCCCAGCCAAAACTTCCGTCTGTGTATTTTTGAGGGCAAAAGCATGTATGGAAAAATGGCTAAAAATCATTGCCAGGGAAATGGGCCCATCCAGTCCTTGTAAAGTGGAAACATTTGGGGTGTTTTGAACTAAACCATCTTCTAAACCATCTTCCCACTGCTTTTGCCATGGATCACTGCAGGTGCAGAGGGATTTGCCCAGGAAGATTTGACTCACGGTTCCCTTGGGGAGAGATGAGGAGATTCAGCCTCTTGCGCTGCAGGTGGGTGGGATGTGAGGGTCAGATCCTCTGCAGATGGTGGAGCACAAGCCTGTGAGCCTATGCCAGGCATCTCCGTTCACCACTTGCCACAGCTGGATGACTCCAGCCTGCTCAGGAAAGGCTGAGATTTGCAACATGCTCCATGCCCTGGAGAGCGCAAAATTTCCCTCAACATCTGTTCCAATAGTATTTTATTAGCACTTTACCAGGTTGGGTGGGACTTTGAGAAACCTGATCTAGTGGAAGATGTCCCTACTCAGGGCAGGGTGTTTGAACTAGATGATCTTTAAGGTCCCTTCCAACCCAAACCATTCTATGATTAGCTGACACAAGCCCTTGGAGGAAAGATGCATCTACAATTACTGTAGCAGCACAAAGCCAGGCTGGGAACCAGAGACAATATTGCACAACTAGGATAAATATTTCTTCCTGAGGCTTCACACAGGCTGCCTGCCATGGGCAAAGGTTTTACAGAGCTGCTGAACTCCATACCTTGCAAAAAAAAAAAAAAAAAAAAAAAAGACCCTGGAAGACAGATTATGTTTTCACATTGTTTCCCAAATTACTTTAAATGTCAACTTAAAAGGCTTTTAAGGTTTTTTATTTCAAACGGAAGTATTAACTGTAACTGCCAGGGGCAGTTAGCTTGAGAAAAGCAATACCGTGCATCTTAAACAGGGTAGAAATTTTTATGACCCAAATTCTTCATTTATTATACACACATGGTGAAAGAAGGCTGCTGTCCCCAGTGCCCAGCAATAAAGAGGCCTGGTCACAGTCTTCCGTGGACAAATGGAAGCTGCTCAGAGCTTTCTTAATCTAAAATGGTGTTTCTCTCCTCATCATTTCTATGCAAAGAGATATGAAGCATTTGCAACTCTGAGCTTAACTTGTAGGACTGGTGAAACCCATCATGTTGGCACAGTTGACTTGCTGGAGGGCAGGGATGCCATCCAGAGGGACCTGGACAGGATGGAGAGGTGGGCCCAGGCCAACCTCATGAAATTTAACAAGGCCAAGTGTAAGGTCCTGCACCTGGGTCGCTGCAATCCCAAGCACAACTCCAGGCTGGGTGGTGAGTGGCTGGAGAGCAGCTCTGAGGAAAAGGACCTGGGGGTCTGGGTGGATGAGAAGCTCAACATGAGCCAACAGTGTGCACACACAGCCCAGACAGCAACTGTGTGCTGGGCTGCAGCAAGAGAGGCATTGCCAGCAGGGCAAGGGAGGGGATTCTGCCCCTTTACTCTGCTCTTGTCAGACCCCACCTGGAGTACTGTGTGCAGTTCTGGAGCCCCCAGCACAGGAAGGACATGGAACTGTTGGAGAGAGTTCAGAGGAGGGCCACGAAGATGATCANCAGTGAGGGTGACGAGACACTGGCACATGTTACCCAGGGGGGTTGTGGCTGCTCCTTCCCTGGAGGTATTCAAGGCCAGGCTGGATGAGGTCTTGAGCATCCTGATCTAGTGGGAGGTGTCCCTGCCTGTGGCAGGGGGTTGGAACTGGCTGATCTTTGAGGTCTCTTCCAACCTAAACCATTCTATGATTCTATGATTCTATGTTCCTCTATATTTTAGGTGTAGTGGGATGGGACGGAGCACTTCTCATTGCCCAGTGCAAGCACTGAGTCTGGTTGCCATGTGACTAGAAGGTGAGCACGCTCACTAGTGATGATCCTGTTGAGCCATCTGGTTCTCCAGGTGCTCAGAGACAGCTATTTGAATGTACATTCTTGTTGGTTGTGTCTATAAGCATTCATTGAAACCTGTGATGGTAATACAGCTCCACTTGCCCACACTAGTTTGACTGCTTGCACTCCTCTGTATCATATCTGCCCCTCTTCATGACAATCAATAATTTCCATGGAAGACACCAAACATCTGTGCAGGATGTGATGGTGTTGACAACTTGAGTGTGTTCTTGTGCAGTAGTGTAAAGGGTTAACCCCTTCTGGAGACAAGAATCATAGAATCATAGAATGGTTTAGGTTGGAAGAGACCTCAAAGATCAGCCAGTTCCAACCCCCTGCCACAGGCAGGGACACCTCCCACTAGATCAGGATGCTCAAGACCTCATCCAGCCTGGCCTTGAATACCTCCAGGGAAGGAGCAGCCACAACCCCCCTGGGTAACATGTGCCAGTGTCTCGTCACCCTCACTGTGAGGAACTTTCTCCTAACATCCCATTTAAATCTCCCCTCTGCCAGTTTGAACCCATTCCTCCTTGTCCTGTCATTACAAGACTTTGTGAACAGTCCCTCCCCAGCCCTCCTGTAGGCCCCCTTCAGATACTGGAAAGATACTATAAGGTCTCCTCGAAGCCTTCTCTTCAGGCTGTCTATTCTTTGGGCTTTTGGGCTCTAGGGGCTAGCTAAAACCAGTACAAGTAGCAAGCAGAGAAGGAGGCTTGCAAGCAGCAGGAAAGATAACCTGCATCAGTCACTAAACCAGCCAATGCAAAGTCCATGTCTTATTATTTGCTCTGGCACTGACCATCTCATAGCCTTTAGCAAGTCCATCCTCCATAGCCCTACATTATCCCTAAAGCTTTGAGCTTCTCCGGAGTCCATCTCTTACCACACACAACAAGGAGCCCTCACTCCGCCCAGTGCCAAATGCAATAATATATGAGAAGAAGGAGGTGGGCATGCAGAGAAATATAAGACACACATTTACTCCTCTGTTATACCGTCCTGGGGGAGTGTCTTTGCCTCTGATGAGGAGCCAACATGCAGACCAAGCTAAGCTAAGGAACAGTGTGTTTATGAGGTTCATTCTGCTCCTTGTGTTCTCACTGATGCCACCTCATCAAAAATAATGTTCCATACATGAGCATTTTTAGGGTTTTATTTCACTCACAGTTGCTACAGCGAAAACAGGTGAACAAACCCTGCTATGTGATGCAATAGAACAGTGTGGCCAGCAGGACAAGGGAGGTTATTCTGCCCCTGTACTTGGCACTGGTCAGGTCACTTCTTGAGTCCTGTGTCCAGTTCTGGTCCCCTCGATTCAAGAGAGATGTTGAGATACTGGAATATGTCCAGAGAAGGGCAGCAAGGCTGGGGAGGGGTCTGGAGCAAAAAACTTATGAGGAGAGGCTCAAGGAGCTGGGGGTGTTCAGTCTGGAGAAGAGGAGGCTCAGGGATGATTCGTTGTTGTCTACAAATACCTAAAGGGAGGTTGTATCCAGATGGTGTTGGGCTCTTCTGCCAGGCAACCAGCAACAGAAGGAGGGGATACAGTCTCAAGCTGTGCCAGGGGAGGTCTGGGCTGGATGTTAGGAGGAAGTTCTTGACAGAGAGTGATTTGCATTGGAACGGGCTGCCCAGGGAAGTGGTGGAATCACTGTCCCTGGAGATGTTCAAGAAATTCCTGGATGGGGCATTTAGTGGGTCTAGTTGTTTGGATAGGGCTGGGTGCTAGGTTGGACTGGATGATCTTGGAGGTCTCTTCCAACCTGACTGATTCTATAATTCTATGAATGTTGATGCAGCAAGAATACCCAAATGAAAAGCTTAAGGCATGTTTGATCTATGGACAAGCAGGCATACTTCCAGCGTCTTGGACCATGCAGTAAGGTAAAGTATGGCAGGTGAAGAATCATAGAATCATAGAATGATTCAGATTGGAAGGGACCTCAAAGCTCATCCTGTCCTGTTTTATGATAGAGGTGGTGAGCAAGGCTCACTTGAGAAGCATCTTGGTCTCATGGTCTTCACCTCTGTCTAGGACAAGTGCTAAAGCTTTAGAGGAAAAAACCCAACCAAACAAAACCCAACACAACTTCAGGAGTGTTTTGTTTTGTTTTTTTTTTTTTTTTAAATCTGGAGAAGAGAAGACTGAGAGGGGATCTAATAAACGTTTATAAATATCTGAGGGCTGGTCATCAGGAGAGTTGGGATAGGCTCTGCTCCCTTGCTCCCTGGGATAGGAAAAGGAGCAATGGATGGAAGCTGCAGCACAGGAGGATCCACCTCAACACAAGGGGAAACTTCTTGACTGTAAGAGTCACAGTGCACTGGCACTGGCTCCCCAGAGAGGTTGTGGAGCCTCCTTCTTGGGAGACTTTCAAGGTCTGTCTGGATGTGTTCCTCTGTAATCTGAGCTAGATTGTATGGTCCTGCTGTGGCAGGAGGGTTGGACTCAATGATCTCTTTGGGTCCCTTCCAACCCCTGATGTACTTTGATCCTGTGATCCTGTGATTGCACAAAGAGTAGACGAGGAGCAGAACTGTGGTGAGGAAATAACGCTCATCCCTTGCAAGAGCCAGGAAATTCCAAGGGCTGTGATTAATTTCAAGTCCTGTAAATGCTCTGTGACAAACATGGGCATTAGCTCTTCTTCTAAACCTCTGGAAACCTCTGGAAATGGGCATCAGCTCTTCTTCTAAACCTCTGGAAATTCCAGACAGTATGACACCCAACACACAATCCCAGAAGCTTTCTTTTCTCATTCTGGGATCATGCCTACTGATGTGACATGGACTCTTCACACAATCCTTTAGGTTGGAAAAGACCTTTAAGATCATTGAGTCCAGTCATGCCCTGAATTTGGTGAGAGTCCCATGTCTACAAGGGTCAGATTTCCTCTGATTTTCACTCTAAACCTGTTCAAGAGCAACATAATAGATTTTTTCATGCTGGTGGTTCATAGTCAATCCACAATGAAGGAGTGTAACCTTCTCTCTCAAGCATAAGGTCTTGCACCTGGATTGGTGCAAAACCAAGCACAACTCCAGGCTGAGTGGGGAATGGCTGAGAGTAGCCCTAAGGAAAAGGCCCTGGGGGTCTGGGTAGATGAAAAGCTCAAGATGAGGCTGCAGTGTGAGTGCAGCCCAGACAGCAACTGTGTGCTGGGCTGCAGCAAGAGCAGCTGTGGGCAGCAGGGCAAGGGAGGGGATTGTGCCCCTTTGCTCTGCTCTCCTCACACCCCACCTGCAGCACTGTGTGCAGTTCTGGAGCCCCCAACACAAGAAGGACATGGGAAGTGTTGGAGACAGTCCAGAGGAGGCCACCAGGATGCTGAGAGGGCTGCAGCAGCTCTGCTATGAGGACAGGCTGAGAGAGTTGGGGCTCTGCAGCCTGGAGAAGAGAAGGCTTCCAGGAGAACTTATAGTAGCCTTCCAGTATCTGAAAGGGGCATACAGGAAGGCTGGGGAGGGACTATTGACAAAGTCTCATAATGTCAGGACAAGGAGGAATGGATTTAAGCTGGCAGAGGGGAGATTTAAATGGGATTTTAGGAAGAAATTGTTTGCAGTGAGGGTGGTGAGACACTGGCATAGGTTTCCCAGGGAGGTTGTGGCTGCTCCCTCCCTGGGTGTGTTGAAGGCCAGGCTGGATGAGGCCTCGAGCGACCTGTTCTAGTGGGAGGTGTCCCTGACTATGGCAGGGTGTTGCTGGAACTTGGATTTCCCTTCCAACCTAAACCATTCTATGATTTTCTGTTTCTAAACCACCGATGGCCAATTGAGGGCAAGGTTCTAGCTCACACTTCACCTTGCGTTTGTGTGGCCACTTCACCAAATCACTTCAGCTACCTCTTTGATAGAATTCAGAAGTGGCAGTCTCAGTGTTCATCCCCATGCATTTTCCACTAGTTACACATGTTCTTCAGTCACTGTCTCCAATCCTCCAGAATCAAAGGAGGTTTTTCTTTGACCTGTTGCTGCATTGAAGGTTCAAGAGGATGCTGGTGTAACCCTGTAGCCAGATTCCCCACTCCTTTTTTTCACTCAAACCCACTATTTAATCTGCTTGGGGTCAGATCTGGAACACTGCTTTCCCTTGCCCAAGAAGTCAGTTATCTTGTTGAATATCTGTGATTATAAATTGTGCTAGAGGAACACCATCTGCCCTTTACAAAACCACGTGGGATCTTCTCCATGTCCCATGCTCTTGCTCCCCTCTTGCATCAAATTCAGCTCTCATCATAGAATCATAGAATGGTTTAGGTTGGAAGAGACCTAAAAGATCATCCAGTTCCAACCCACCCTGTGCCATAGGCAAGGACACCTTGCACTAGAACAGGTCACTCAAGGCCTCATCCAACCTGGCCTTGAACATCTCCAGGGAGGGAGGAGCCACAACCTCCCTGGGCAACCTGTGCCAGCGCCTCACTGTAAAGAACTTCTTCCTAACATCCCGTTCAAATCTCCCCTCTGCCAGTTTGGACTCATTCCCCCTTGTCCTGTCATTACAAGACCTTGTCAATAGTCCCTCCCCAGCCTTCCTGTAGGTCCCCTTCAGATACTGGAAGGTTACTATAAGGTCTCCTTGAAGCCTTCTCTTCTCCAGGCTGAAAAGTCCCAACTCCCTCATCCTGTCTTCGTAGCAGAGGTGCTCTAACTCCATCTCCCTAAAACTGAGATCACCTTATGGGCGTGCAGTAGCCCTAAGCATCCTGCTCTCCTTACCTCACTTGTGCGCATTTGGGCTGCAGTTTTTCTTTCCTCAGTCCCAGGACAGCGGCCCCCAGTTGACAGATTCATTATCCTTCCTTGCTACTGGAGCTGCAATTTCATGTGCTGGTGCTTTTAATGCTTTCAGTGTTACCCCTTCCCTTAAACACTAGTTATTACTGGGTTCAGCACAGGGGTAAAGCAGGCAAAATCCTCCCGTCTGAGTTGCGCGGGTCGCTGTAGATGATCTAATGATCCCTTTGGCCTTAAGGACTGTGAATGTTAAAAGCATTATGTGGCAGAGCCTTTAAAAAGCTCAGTATTTTTGGCACTGTCCCCTCTCTCACTGCGATCTTATCAGCCATCACGAGCTGAATGCTGTGGAAATTTATTGGTTGCTTAACATGAACGGAGGGCAACCAGAAATGCTCTGGGGAGCGCTGTGGATGATTCATACGTGGGAAACCTTCCTCCCCGATCAGTGCTCCAACCATATCTGCCCAGGATGTGGGAAAGGAGAAGCTCGGCGCAAAAGACACCAGGACCCAAGCTGAAAATAAACAAAAGGAGGTATTTCCTGCACGGTGGGTAATGGGCCAGTGCAAATCTTTGCCAAGGGGAAGGTTTACCTGGGGTCCTGGGGAGATTGGGCCGGTGCTCAGAGAAGCAATCCAGTAGGATCGTTAAAGAGATGGGTTGCATCAGGCTAAGGAAATTCTCCAACACAGAGGTAATGGGATTTAGGGGAAAGAATAGCATATGCATTTCTGTGTCTTTCTTTTTTTTTTTTTTTTTTTTTTGTTGAAGACAGAACCTGGAATGCATAGAGCCACTTCAGAACTTACATAGGTTGCTGCTTAAAATCACAGAACGGGCACAGAATGGTTTGGGTTGGAAGAGACCTTAAAGATAGAATCATAGAATGGTTTAGGTTGGAAAGCATCTCAAAGATCAGCCAGTTCCAACCCCTCTGTGCCATAGGCAGGGACACCTCCCGCTAGAACAGGTCACTCAAGGCCTCATCCAATCTGGCCTTCAACACCTCCAGGGAGGGAGCAGCCACAACCTCCCTGGGCAACCTGTGCCAGTGCCTCGCCACCCTCAGGGCAAAGAACTTCCTCCTAACATCCCGTCTAAATCTCCCCTCTGCCAGTTTAAACCCATCACCTTTCATCCTGTCATTATGAGACCTTGTCAATAGTCCCTCTCCAGCCTTCCTGTAGGCTCCCTTCAGATATTGGAAGGCTACTATAAGGTCTCCTGGAAGCCTTCTCTTCTCCAGGCTGAAAAGCCCCAACACTCTCAGCCTGTCCTCATAGTAGAGCTGCTGCAGCCCTCTGACCATCTTCCTGGACCTCCTCTGGACCCTCTCCAGCAGATCATCAGATTTCAAGCCCCCTAAACCACATTGCTCAAGTGCCCACCCAGCCTGGTGCTGAACACTTCCAGAGATGGGGAACACATAATTTCTCTGGGTAGCAAGTTCCACGGTCTCATCACTCTCATAGCAAAGAATTTCTTCCTCATATGTGTATTAGTTTAAGCTAGTCCCCTTGAGCTCAAAAGCTCAATAAACACTTAATTTGATTTGGAAGTAAAAAAAAAACCATTAACAATAAATAGAAGGTATTGTAGGTAAGGGGAATTACAGAGGGTAGGGGGAGAGGGAACAAAACACAAGATACAGGTATAAGGTAAGGAGAATGACAGAGGATAGGGGGAGAGGGAATAAAATACAGGGTACAGGTATAAGGTAAGGGGAATTACAGAGGATAGGAAGAGAGGGAAAAAAATACAAGATACAGGTATAAGGTAAGGGAAATTGCAGAGGATATAGGGGAGGGGGAAAAAAAGTACAAAATGAAAAAAAAAAAAAAACCAAACCAACCCATAGATGGGAATGGATGGAAGTTGAATCCAAGTGGTGAAGTTGGAAATTGGGGGTAGATGCAGATGGATGCTGGTGAGATGCAGCAAGTTAGAGTTCCAAATATGGCTGCTCTCCTCATGTGTTTGTTGGAGAGCACCTGGTGAAATAGCAGCAGCAGGGAAGCAAGACACTGAGCTTGTGAGGAGGCAGAGGCCAAGAGGAAGAAAGAGGAATTTCATCTCCCCCTTTATAGGGGGTCTCATCAGGAAGTGGAAGGAGGCTAAATGCAACACCTGGGGACAGGTCAGAGCACCCCCAGGGAGGAGTCTGGATACAGGTCCAGGTAAGCCCCTCCACGAGGACTTAATTCTTCACATTATCTAACCTAAATGTCTACTCTCTCATTGTGAAACTGTTACCCCTGTTCTATCACCACACTCCTTGATAAGAATATCCCCCCTCAGCTTTTCTTATAGCCCCTCCTTTAAGTACTGCAAGGCTGCTGTATGTCTCTCTGTAGTCTTCTCCAGACTGAACAACCCTAACTCTCTCAGCCTACCCTCACGGCAGAGGGGCTTCAGCCCTTGGTCATTGTCATGACCTCCTCTGCACCCAGTTGAGCAGGTCCACCTCTTTCTTATGCTGCTGCCATGAAGCTGAGGTGGAAATTCAAGGACTCCACATTTCCACTGCAAGTCTTAAACCCACACCCAGAAGATGAAAGGCTATTCATTTACCAGCACATAAATATGCAGGAAGTTTCAAACTGCTGGTTTTACAGCCCCGTGACTCCTACTGGTGGGCAGAGAAGTTCTCCATTGTACAATTTCCTTGTTAACACCAGCACAGGCAGTCAGAAAACCATGGGATTGTTTTGGATGGAAGATGCCTTTAAGATCACAGAATCACAGAAACAACCAGGTTGGAAAAGAACCTCAGGATCACCAAGTCCAACCTAGAACCCTACTCTACAAGATTCACCTTAAACCATAGCCCTAAGCACATCCAAACAACCCTGAAACGCATTCAGAGTCGGTGACTCCATAACCTCCCTGGGCAGCTCATTCCAGTCCCTGACCACTCTCTCAGTGAAAAACATTGTCTTAATGTCCAATCTAAACCTTCCTAGTCTCAGCTTGAGGCCATTCCCACTTGTTCTGTCTCCAATTACCTTGAGAAGAGCCCAGCAGCAGCCTCTCCACAACGTCCCTTCAGGTAGCTGTAGACAGCAATGAAGTTTGTCCTCATCCTGCTTTTCAAACTAACCATCCCCACCTCCCTCAGTCACTGCTCATCAGATTTATTCTCCAGGTCCTTCCCCAGCTTCATTGCCCTCCTCTGGACCTGCTCCAGCACCTCCACATCTCTCTTGTATTCTGGTTCCCAAAACTGAACACGATACTGAAGGTGTGACCTAACCAAAGCCGAGTACAAGACCATCAAGTCCAACCATTAACCCAGCACTGCCATTTCCCTCAGTACCACATCTACACTGCTTTTAGATCCTTCCAGGCATGGGAAGAAATTGTTCCTAATGTCCAACCTAAACTTTCCTTGGTGTGACATGAGGATGTTTCCCACTGTCCTGTCTCTAACAGTAGGTATTTTCCATGGAGAAAGTCAGCAAACAATTGTCAAGTCTATTTTTATTTTGCTCGAATTGGAGAAGGAGAAGGAGGGCAGAAAACAGCGTAGTTTTCATCAAAAGAGAACCTTTCCCACTGTCTGATGTTCAAGCAGGCACATTTCAATTTAAATTTTATTATTATAAAAAAAAAAAAAAGAA